>JAAAKG020146005.1:0-10762 GCA_010014905.2 Druon quercuslanigerum
ACTGTTGCGCAAGCGCAGTTCGCGCAATTCATGAGAGCTAATCAGAAAGAAGCGTTCGAAACGCCCCACGTTTACAATAATCCGAGGTTTTTCGGTCCCGAATCTTATAACAATCCGGGGTCGGAGTGTATCTTTAAAATTAAAAAATGTTGAACAGCAAATCGGTAAAATTAAAGAATTTTCACTTGTAACTATTTAGAATTGTAGAACTATAATTTGTAAATTTGTATATTGAAGAGTTTAAACTTTGAAAATTTACAATCAAAAACTGCAAGTTTAAAGTCGTACTATAAATTTTTTTGTAATTTTGATGATTTACTTTCGAAATATGCAATGTCGAAGAGTTAGATTCAAAAATTTCCTTTTGATCCTCAGAATATTCAAAATTTAAGAATTTTTATTTATTTAAAAAATTAAAGAGTTTGATGATTTATACGTACTTGTTATTTCATAAATTTGGAAGACTGAGAATTGAGGAATTGACTTTTGATCGTTATATTCATCAAACTTTACAAATTTTATTTATTTTTAAAATGAACAAGTTTTCCCTTGTAAATTTTCAAAATTGCACTATTAAATAAAACATTCAAAACTACAACTTGTTAAGTGTATATACATTAATAATTGAATGGTCTTCAAGAGAGACCTAGTTCAAAAAGATGTTCAAAATTGTATAATTTTAAACTATAAGCTTTCAAAACTAAACAAGTTGGCGAATTTCCAATTGTAAATTTGTTCGAAATGGATCAGTGTCGAACATTAAAATTAAGTTAAGTGGTATGAAAGACAATGCCGCTATTTTAATATTGATTTTAATTTATGATTATTAATTATTTTTTATATTGCTTTAAATTGAAGCATAAATTTTAATTTAATAATTACGCAATGAGAATAAAAACGTGTAACAGCAACACGTGCCGCGATTTTTTACTAGTCTAATATGATTATTTTAATAATTTTAAATCTTTATATAAATGAAAATAAGTCAGCTAAGATAATATGAAGCTTGACTTGAAAAAAGCATTAAATCACACTAAATGGAGGTTCGATGTTCGTTTACATTGCCGAAAAGTTGACGGCGCACATGAACTGCATAGTTGTTTCCTAAATAAAAATTCTTTGCAAGTTAAAATATTTTATTTTGAAACAAAGGGGGAGATTATAATTCGGAAATTGGTGTCTGAAAGCAATTACAAAGTATGCCTCGTGTACCTGCATGGTTGTAGCGACCTACTGAAAGCTGCTTGTGTATAAAATATGCACATAATTAAAACCTTTCTACGAGTATGAAGCAAGCAATGAACACTGCCTTCTCGTAAAATTATTAATCTACAACATTACCGTTAAATCGAGTGGGAAGTTTCTACGCGTTACCTGGCTCATATTCAAAATGAGCGTACTGAAGTATATTCAACACAGTCTGAAGCATTGTTTTGCATCTATAGTCTAATTCTCACTGCGATATTTCAAGTGAGGGGAAATGAGCCTGAAAACTTTGCAAGCAGCCTCAACAACTTTCCAGACATCTAGGTAAATTACCCCCATTACTTTCAAATGTTATTTTCATTTCTAATTAGAGTGAAATTAAAACGCGTTTTTAAGCAGTTCTTCGAAAACGAGTATATTAACAATGTATATTTCTTTTTGTTCTCTTTCTCAAATGTTAAAAACTTTTTAGCATTAAATATTCATGATAATTAATTTCCTAATTACAGTCGCCAATATGTAAAAAATATTCAACTTAATCTTTTAACTATTTAAATTATATACTTTTTCAATAATCTTCAAATACTTAATAATAAATATTTGTAGCATATTCTTAGGTCAAGAAAAGAAACTTCACGCAAAAGTATAAATATTAATAAAATTGCTTACAACAAATTATTTTTACATCTCAAATCAAAATGCCTGTGAAAAGCTCTCTTCTACGAAGAACTTCACACTCACGTCTTCAGCGCGCGGAATAATCTAGTGCCTTTTTTGCATGGATTTCGTCAGGACTTCCGTAGAAACTAAGACTTTCTATATTAAGATCACTTTTGATAGGTCAAAAATTTTTTTCCAAAAGCACTTTCAGATGTGGTTTTTAAATTTAATCTATTTATTGGTGCTAGAATACGCAATTTTTAAAGTATACGAGCTTTAAAATATTTTTTTTCATATGTTTTCAGAATGTTTTCAGAATGTTCATCAGTGATCTAATTTCTACAAAATTGAATGTCCTAAAGTTTTTTGGGTAGCATAATCCGAATTGGCGAATTAATAATTTTGAGATTGTTCTCCATTTGATGCAAATGGGTATACTAAGGTTTCTGATGTCTCGCAATTCAAATATAGCATTAGAATATTTCAGTTCAATATGGCTGATTTAATACGCATAAATTAAGAATGTAAAAATATGTATTTTAAAGGTTTAAAATGAAAATTTATTTAATCTTAAAAATGTAATTTTTAACGTTTATTCCCAGGTGAAAAAGTTATATATAGTTTATATACGGTGGAATAAGACAATTCTATTTTTCATTTGTTTCATGAACATTTCTATGTAAAAACAAAATGAAAAATATCAGTGTTTTGTGCACTATATATAAATTATATATAACTTTTTCACATGGGTTTTCAAATAGTTTAATTTCCAAGATTTAAAATTGAAAAATAATCTGTTTCTTAAACCATTTTGAATATTTTAAATTGAAAACTTCATTATTTAATGTGCATGTTAGAAAATCATATAATATTCAATGCCTTTTTAAAATATTTTTTTAAAGGTTCAATCTTGAAGATAAATTAAGAATGATTAAATATTTAAGCTTAAACATTTTCAGTTATTCAGTTATATATACATGCGCAATATTCACGTGCGATTACATGACGTGGAATGCAAATAACAGTAAAACACTGACCCTCCTTGTTGCAAAGATTAAATAAAAAGCCATTTGGAGAGATTATTCACCATCAATCCTTACAAATTTGTGATAGGTGACAATTAAAATATGTAACGGAAAATTATCTAATTTATCTACAGCACCCCGTGTAGGAATCCAATCAGGGATCCGGCGGGTAGTCCTGGTTTAAGCCGGGCGCTGGTCGGGGAATCCGGCTGGGATACGGCTACAAACGTCACGGTAAACTGGTCGGATCCCGTCGTCAATACCGGCCGGTACCCGGTCAGGTAATCCGGCCACAAAGTAGTAAAAAAATGTTTCTTCAGACGAGGAATTGGTAACTTGTTCCGTCATTTAAGGCTCATCCTCAAAAATACAGTGAATTTCAAAAGTCAAATCAAGTTAACCAATTATAACGACGAAATTGAAGTAGAATTTCAATTACTGACTTCCTAGCACCTTTTCCGCATTGGAAACCACGTGGTAATTTTATCTTAGGAATAAAGAAAAGAAAAAATGAGTACACAACATTAGTTTAATTAATAATCATTATCCGCGCCCTTAGTGGAGTTTGCAAACTAATTACTTAAATACGATTATTTTAATTCTAGATCTCGATTTTATTTTCGAACTTCAAAGAAATTACGTGACGTGAGTGCAGAGTGCATTCTCGTCCGCGGTGCGAAACTGAAAATTACATAGCATAATCGATAACAGTTTTATTTAATAAATTAAAACATTCCAAAAAATGTAATGTTTTTTTAAAGAATTTCAAAAATCTTATTTCTGTTTCACTGATCTAATAAATCCTTTAATTATACTGTTAAATAATAACTGATCTAGCATCCATAATTACTTCTTTAATAATGTCACAGCTCTAAAAAAATTTGTAATTTCTACAAAAAATGATCCTGACCAGTGCCCAGTCGGCTCCTGGCCATAAGATCTAACCAGGGTTGGCCTGGCCTGTAAACGACCGGATCCGCAGTAGGTGATTCGAGAAAAATGTAGCCCGGCCGGTTCCCGAAAGGTGCCTGCCCATGAAACCCAGCCAGGGGTCGCCCGGCTGGGATCCGACCAGAAACCTTGTTGTAGTAGGGCCATCCGGGGAAATTTCTACACGGGATATGTCACCTAATAATAAAATAATTGGGGGGAAATTTTCATACATAAAATTCCGTACCTACATATCAAAATACCCATATATATATATATTCATTTATCCTAGAAAAACTTGAAAAGAAAAGAATGTACTCTTTAATACACTCTTGTGTACCCTGAGAAAAATGCTACCGTATCAATGTGCGCATCATATTATGACGCTTGTCCAAAAATAGATGCTATTGCTTTACATGAATATTTAATAAAATAATAATATTATGCATTTCGGCTCAACAGTGGTAATATATATGAATTATATAGTAAATAGATTTAATCAGTATAAGATATGTGCTTTTAAACGGGAATGGTGTGTGCATCCCATTGATTTAATAACTATTTTTTGTTAGGATAATCTTGCAAATGTATAAATCGTCGATAAGGCTATTATTCAAATTCTAAACTGTTTAGGTTAAAATTAAAAATTTGTTTGTCAATAATTTTCGTAGGAGAAAACTCCGTGACATAGGAGCTTGCACTAAAACGACTTCCGTTTGTTCTCAAATCATTTCACATTTTTTTTCACCTACAGGTGGAGCTTACTCTAGTGCAGCATGTCGTAACGTTAAAATAACTGAGTTAAAAAGCTTTTCCTGAAATCTTTATAGCTTTTAGTACATTTATTCAGTGATTAGTGACATACGCCTTCAGAAAAAATAAGAGCAGAGCTGTGGGCTGAAAAAGACATTTCTACATTTTGCGTAGTAAGAGCTCCATCTGAAAAAAACGGAACTAAGTATATTTCGTGATAAAAGCAGGAAGGACTAGATGGAATCAAAGTTCTGGTGAATTCAACTAGCAGAGACTGTTAAATATGCCCTTATTATAAATTCTGGTTAAAAGTATTAGAAGTTTCTGGTTGACAATTTTCTGGTTAATGTTACCAGAAAGTCGGGTAAATTTTACCAGAATTTCAGGTAAGGTTAACCAGAATTTCAGGTAAGGTTAACCAGAAATATTTACTAGAAAGTTTTCTGGTAGCTGAAGAATACAACGTTGTGGTTAACATAACCAGATATTTTGGTAAACTTTACCAGATGTTCTGGTAAGCTTAGCCAGATATTCTGGTAGACATCGATTTTCGACTATTGAATTTCGAAACTCTTCTACCTTCATGGAGTCTTCCTAACCCCCTCTGAAATTGCATGGACCAAATGTTACATTTTTTGAAATAAAGTAATCTAACAAAAGTTGCTGACAACAAAGTGCAGCAACTATGTTCCGCTTCGCTAAAATTTGGTCTTTCTATAATCTATCCCCGCGTAGAAATCGCCCGATTTTGAACATAATACCGATCTAGTCGCGGTTGGGATTCTAAATCTGGCCCCCATCGGTTGAACTCTGTGGTCCATACTTGGGCCAGACCGAGTTCCTACTGAAACGCTATCTCGATGCTCTGAGAGAACTTGTGCTGTTTATTATTTTCTGAGAGTGTAGTGAAATTCGAATATTACTCGTTTATAAAAGATTATATCAATTACGCATTGAAAATGCCTAAGAGGTGAGTATGCCACATAGTTTGGAGGCACCAAGCACTAGCCAGTATAGCTCGGGACCTGAGTGAGGAAAATTAATGTAAGTAATTATGCTCTGCGGCTCATTGAAACCTAACTTCAAATAAATAAATAATAATTAAAAATCTTCTTTCAATAAATGTATATGAAATGATTAGAGATTGCAATGTAAGTGTTTCGGAATATAATAATGTTTAACTCGTTCAATTTATAAATTTGGAAATTTAATCTCTAGGAAATCAATTTCCTGCTGACATGAAATGCAGTTTCCTGTAAAATTATTAGATTTACAATGCAATTTTAATTCTGTTTTAATAATTAATTCATTTTAAAAATACAATTAGGACAACTTTTATAAACATTTATTTTGGAATTAAGTATTGGAATGAAAATAACAATTGAGCAGTGCTCCCAACGAGAGCTCCTCATTCAGATGCGCATGCGTCGAACTCGGCATCTGATCGGTTGCTTTTCGCGCACAGTTTAAAAAATAAAAAAGTTAAGTTAGTTAGTTCAGTTAAAGTTAAGTTCGTAAAAAAAAAATAAATAAAAAGTTTAATATAAATAATAGAATTTAAATTTATAAAAATGTCCATTAGATCGAAATAAATTAATCCTAATAATATAATATTAAAAGAAAATCCGATCCTAATAAATGATAGCTTAATTTTTGGCGAACTGTACTATAATTTATTAGGATTGTATTTTTTTTTAATTTGCTAAGAAGTGCTTTGTCAAAAAATTGGTTTGTAACGAATGTAAGTTTCTCAATAAAATATTTCCGTTTATTAAACATTTTTTTTTCATTAAAGACCAACCTTTTCCTGGCAACTTATAGCATCTACAATAATCTTACGATCAAAAAAAATGTTCAAAAATGTTCTTTACCTGCCCGTAATACTTTAATTTTAACTCTAAATACTAATGCCCCTTTATATAAATATTTTTTTGCCTGTTACTTCTGCTATATATGAAACCATAGAGGTTTAAGCAACATTGAAACTTTTTTTGTAATTTCCAAAGATGGAGGTGGCCGTTGAAAGGACAGGACCATTCACTAGTTTCGAGTTTCATTCGAGAAATTCATAAGTGGATTATAAGGAAACTGATCAGGTACCGATCTGGCACCGATAGGGAGTCCCGATCTGGCCCCGACCTGGGCCCCGGCTGCGAAATTCCCGCACGGGTATGTGAATATATGCATTCATAAATAGCGATAAATAAAACACTCGAAGCAAAAGTAGCATACTGTTGATGCGTTCTGTTTCTGAAACTATTCGTTAATATTATTTTGTTCGTGATGTTACACAGTATGCATGTAGATCACTTGAACAATACGAAAATTCTCGAACATTCACTTTGTTTTTATCAGTGTTACCAGAAAAGTTACTTTTTTTAGTTACGGTAACGGCAACGCGTTATTTTTAGAAAAGAGTAACGGTAACCCGTTACAGTTTTCTGTTAACGGTAATGCGAAGTAACGCACGTTACCGGTCGTTACTTCATAAAATGTTTTATAATGTTTAGCATTACATTAAATGTTTCAATGTCAAGAAAACCAATCAGATGATGTATATTCTTGCTTCTCTACACACATTTCTTTATCTAAAGAAATTATTTATCCAGGACGATGCAGGATTATTAAAAAGTGCCTCTGTTTAGCGGCTGTTCAGTAAGGTGGTCCAAAAAATATAGATTTAAAAATTTTGTTCATAAATACCGGCCGGAAATTTGTTCAAATCCACACGAAAATAAATCTATCAAAAATGATATTTAGAAGTGCCGCAAGCCCCATATGAAGTTTAAAACGTATTTCCCACAAGAAAAAAAAACGTTTTTGTAACTTTTATTCAGAATCCTCTATACTATCTGATTCGAGTTGAAACTTGACATTTCTCTTAACAATTAGCAACTAGACAATTGCTGCCTTTCTGACATCTTACAGAAGTCTCTCAGTAACTTATTCAAAAGAAAGTTGTATTCAATATCATCCGTGGAGAACATTTGAAATATATTTCAAATATCTGTTTTATCTCAGCAAAATATAATCGCAAAAAAGAGGCTTTCTAAAATATAGTTTTCATTAATGTTTATTAATGATTTTTTAAATAAGTAAGACGGCGAAGCAAAGTTAAAGATTTGAGAAAACCCAGAACTTTCTTGCACTTATCTAAGAGAAGATTGTTATGAACAATATTAAATTGTTTAAACAATTTTTTGGTTAACTTTCATTAAGTCCAGTAAAAATTATCGAAAAAACGCAACTATCAGGCATTAATATAGATGAAGAAAGTCACGAACAACAATCATTTGTTTAAGCAATTATTCTTGCTAAATATTATTAATTATTAATCCACTTATAATGAAAAATAGACAAATAGTTGAACTATCACCTTCGTCTAATTGAAAATTGAACAACAAATAAAAAATTTGTGAAAAAATCGGGACTTTCTAACTCTATTCTATCGTAAAATTGCTAAAGACAATAATAAATTGTTTAAACAATTGAAGCAAACATTCTATTTTTTAGTATAGAGTGGTTTGTTATGTACCAGAAACAAATTTAAGGAATAAGACCGCAAATAATTAAAATTAGCTTCGAAATCTCGCAAAACCAATTTTTTCATCAATGGGGTTTTTTGGGATGCTATAAAACAGACTTATGGGGGTAATATTGAGGATTCTTAATAGAATATAAAAAAAACATCTTTTTTTTTTCCACGGTACTAATAAAAATTCGAGAAAAAAAATTTCAAAATAAGTCGCATCAGCGATTAAATTTTTAAAAAATTGGTACTATTTAAAAAATATGAAGTTTTATGGAAAGCCTTAAGTAGACGCAACATAGATTTCTAAATTTAAGAATAGTTTATATAAAAACATCTTATAGACAAATTCAATAAGTTTTAAATTATGTTACCTAGATGTAAATATAATATTTAGTTTCATTAAAATTTTCAATGAAATGTAACAAATTCTTAAGATTTTTTTGGACATTCAAATAATGTATTAAATATTTAATAAAAATAGTAACGGCAAGGTAACGCGTTACTTTTTTCAGTAACGGTAACGCGTTACTTTAAAAAAAATTAACGGTAACGCGTTACAAATTCTTAGGCAGTAACGGTAACGTTCACGTGTTACATTCAGACAGTAACGTATCAAACACTGTTATTTATTGTCTGCAATGTTAATATTTTCGTGAATATTTTTCAAAGACCCTCGTCACACCTGTAAAATATGCTACATGACTCGGGGCACTGTATGCATTTGACACTTCTTACTTTACAGTTTGGCAATGTTTTCAACGTTCCGTTAGCGAATGCATGTCAGAAACATGAACATTGTCCAAAAAGTCTCTAAAAAATATCTGCTATTATTAAATATTTACATAATATTTTATTAAAAACGACACTATGTTTCTATCACCCTTTAAATCTTGAATTTTTATCGTCATCTAATTTTTCTATCAGATTTTAATACTTTAAAGCTATTTATGTTTGACCTCATATAGATGAAGGTCTGAATAATTATAGAGTTTAA
The DNA here is from genome assembly GCA_010014905.2 of Druon quercuslanigerum. Taxonomy (NCBI): domain Eukaryota; kingdom Metazoa; phylum Arthropoda; class Insecta; order Hymenoptera; family Cynipidae; genus Druon; species Druon quercuslanigerum. The sequence continues at coordinate 9,101 of JAAAKG020146005.1, forward strand.
CAAAATCGTTATTGGCGAAGCGTAAAACTTTCAATACCTGATTTACTTTTTGCTTTATTGGACTTCATGTTTTTCCCTCGCTCTGGATTTCACTTTAAATGTGCATTTTAAACAAGGAATAAGGATAAAAAGTAGATTTTTAGTTTTACAATGAATATACCCCTGCTAACTTGTTTGAACATGGTACCGTGGGGCTATAGAGAGAAAACAATTTCGAGGCGAAATATCTTGACAGAGTTTCGTGCAAGGTATGATGAGGTAGCAGTACAAAGAATGCCATCTCATGCGAATTCTAACGGGCAAGTTTTAAAAAAAAACTTTGCTAGAAGCTCCGAATAGTTTTTTAAACAAAATTTTCTACATTTTATGGCAGAGTATTTGTTTATTGTGTAAGACTATTCAGTTGAGAATAGAAATCATAAGAATCATATTGAAACTATTCAGCATAAATGGTCATATATTTCAAATGGATTATCGTTCTATAAAGCACTTTTATTTTCAAGACAAATAACAAAGTTATTCTTATTAAATATTATATTAAAGGAAAACGAAAGAATCAGAATTGCTGTAATTTGGATTTGTTCTACAGTGAAGAAATGCACTGCTGGATTATGCAGGACTATCAGCAACACGATCATGAATAATTTGAAAACCGAAAGTGTGAAAATGTTGCAATTAAAACGCCTATCTTTTTATCATACTCGACACTTCAGTTAAATTCAATGGGATTTTCAGGAGTATTAAATAGAAAATTCGCACACATAACCCATCGTTATATGAGAAGCAGCCTTTGCAATCTAAAAACAGTGTAATCCGAGTTCCTATTATTTGATAATATTCTCTGCTCATTATCAAATATAGAGGAAATTAAGATGCATAATACAAAATATTCCAATTCTTGATTAACTTTTAATGTTCTCTTCTATAAGAAGAATTAACGCTTGATAAATGAAACTATTGTAAATCGAGTTTTTAATTATTTTGTAGCAGTTTACATTTCTTTTTATACTGATGAAAATATGCCGGAATACTCTACCATCAATTACAAATTTTGCAACGCTTCTATCATATCCTTACATAAAACATCAACAGAAGATTGGTTTCAGCAGGAATTAATCAAAATTCCATAGAACGAAAAATAAACTTAAATAAGAATTATGATTGAAGAAAGTTATTTTCGGAAATTGTTTATTAAAAAGGATTAAAACAGGGGAAACAAATAAAAAATCACTTCTTTTGTGAAGTTTGCACATTTCCTTTTAGCTATCCTATTTCTATTCGATCTCTTATTTTCGTAATTTTATTGATAATTTTTGTGTGTTAGAAGTGCAGCTAATAAACGAAATTGACTGACCATTGCAAAATACAAAGGATGTCAGGCAGTAAATGTGAGCTACATATGTGGGCTTATATAGTTGAAATGAGTATTCGAAATACAAACTGCGTCGATACTCGTTATTCATCTTCACAGTTACCGCGACCTGTGTGTACAGAAAGGGAACAAAGCAAATGCAGTAGTGAAAATGGCGTAGAGTCAGCCACGGGGCAAACGGTTATATCCTTAAGGGCATGTGACACTCAAATTCACCGACCAAGCCAGTCCCAAGATCGAAATTAGTTCCCATATTTAAAAATTAAAGTTAAAAAAAAGCAGAACAATTT
>JAAAKG020146006.1:0-10761 GCA_010014905.2 Druon quercuslanigerum
GTCGTATCTTTCCCCTATAAAAAAGAAGTATTGGTAAGTATTGGATCCAGTTGGTTTTTCGCGAAAAAGTATTAGATTACCAATAATTATTCGCGAAAGAAGTATTAGATACAATACTTACCAATACCAATATTTTCTAAAAATAAAGTAAATAAAAACTACAATTACAAATTCAAGTTATTTGTATTGTATAAAAATACTGTAGAAAGAAAAGTTTGTTGTAACAATATTAGGATGAGTTAACCGTATGTCCATGATCTTCGTTTTCCTCGGATCCGTTAGATTTTGGCTCCGACGTTTTGAGCAACTTAAAGAAGTAGTAGAAGTAGTACAATCTATCCGCAGACGTTCATCATCTTCAAGTAAATTAGCCTCTTCTGTTGAAAAATCTGCTTCACTGTCTTTCTGTTCGTCTGAAAATATTCATAAAATGTCCATAATAAGTACTGTATAAGAAAGTCCTTATTAAACAGCATTAAAGAGCATTTTTAATCCTAGATCGTAGCTAAATGAACTACGCCACACCATCTCGAGATTCGAGAATGAGATTCATACATTTCAATTAACTGAGCCCCACACTTTAAAATGGATTCAGGTATTTCATCTCAGAAACAGAAACCGTCTTTTAGCACAGACTCAAAGAACGCTGTATAAACAGAGGTTTTGTACCACCGAAATCTATGCTCATACTGTTATTTTTGTTGAGTTGAAATTGACCCGTGGTAGCGCTGGCATCGGAATTTGGCTTTCTATTTTCATTCTTATTAACTTCGTTTAAAATAGTATTTAATATTAACTTTCTGTTACATGAATAATACTTTGTTCTAACAAAGTTTTTCGAAAGTAAGATAGAATTCAATGAAACATATGTACATAAACATTTAAATATTTTGTAATGTTAATTACCCTAGACACTTAAAAACAATTAGTTTCATCATTCTAAATTAAAAATATATTTCTTATCTTTGAAGAAACTTTTATTGTAAGATATAAAAAACTCATAATCAAATTTTCAGCATTTTAATTATTAATTTAAAATATCTTAATAGCTAATTTTGTTGGGAATATTATTTTATTAGGAAAAAATAAATTTTCAAATCCAGTACATTATGTTTCATTGTAAAATTTGGATTGAAGTAAGCCTGAGCGATTCAGACTAAGTTTGTTGTAAAACACATTTTACGACAACAATATTTTTAATAAGACACTTTTTGTAAGAATATAATTTTGTTATAGTTTTAAAATCGCATATTTTCTTTTTAAAAATTGGATAGCTTCCGCATAGTTCAAGAATCAATATCATACCTCTTTTTTTTTTTAATCTACTTGAAATTTCACCGAATGAGTGTTTGATAAAAATCCTAACCTAAAAATTCCAATTTTTCTATTTTACTCAAAAAAATAAATAAGAATTTGATATTCTTCGCGATTTGTAAAATTTTCAAATTTTTATTTAAAATATAGAACTAAGGCTATAGAGTAGAAATATTTTTAATTTAAAATGTTAAAAATTTTGTATTAAAATTAGACATTCTTTTGCTCTATGGACATGCTTCTATTTTAAAACGGAGTACAACTATAAAAGGGAAAACACCTAATTCTGTAATATTAGTTTCATTAAAATGACAGATATTGAATTTTGAGGTAACAGTTTTTGATTCAGCTTTCTTGTCACAATTAAATACCGTGTACATTTCAAATCTTTTAAGAATATATTATATAAAACAAATGATTCTTGTACTCGTATACTAGCTAAATTAAATTCCCTTAATTGCATTAAAATACAGAAGTTAAGAGTGTACTTACCTTCACAAATATTTGATAGTTCCCCTGCACTTTCAACATTATTTTTTTTCGCAGAGTCAGATTGAACCATATTTAAATCTGTCATTGCATTCTTGATCAATCTGCGTTTTCTAGAACTCCGACGATTTTGATCCTTGATGTATTCATCCATTATTATATAAATAAGAAATGCATGTTTTATCTCGTTGAAAGTTTAAAGTGCCACTCGTGTCCACTCGTAGTTAAATTGAGGTTATATGCAGTCGACACTAGCGCTCGCAGTGGCGAATAGTAGTAGTAAATGGAGCGGAGAATTTAAAGTCTAAAATAGAAAGTCTTAAAGTCTGTTTGAGTTGATATTAAATTCTATATATTCCACAAGATTTAAATATTTAATTTTGTTTAACTTTTATTTTCACACATGAAAGCCACATTTTATCTTACACGTTTTTTCTTATGAAAACGAAAAATTGCAAGTTCAGGTTTTTGTGAAAATGTTTGTTAAATGTGTTTTTATTATTTAAAAATAAGTAAATCATTGCGCTTTTGTAGAGATTGACTCATTTTATATAACAGTCTGCCTAAAAATTTCAAATAAGAATAGCCCGATCAGAGTCCGACTAGAACCCGCCTAGGAATTTTGTCATAAAAATAGCCTACACCCGTGTAGAAATTCAAATGTGGTCCTGGTCAAGTACCCGACCAGTTTGCTCCACTTTAAGTCGGGCGCCAGTCGGGACTACTGATTAGTGTACCCGACCAGTTCCGTGACGGTGAATTAGTCGGGGGCTGACCAGTCGACCCAACTTATTACAGTCGGGGTTTAGTCGGGTACTGGTAGGGTCTGCACAATAACAAGACTGTTCCCAAAAAAAGTGTTGACTTTAAGATTTCCAAAAGCAGAGTGTATCAACTATATTCTGCTTCACTAGAGTGATGTATGTATCTTTATGTAACAATGAAACGACATTCTAGTGAAGTAGAATATTGTTGATATACACACTGTTTTGAAAGACTTAAAGTTAAAACTACTTTCGCCGGCACAGTCGATTATATATTTTTTTTAAATCTTTATTAAAAATTAAATACACCAAACTCTCGCTTTCAGTCAAGTGTCGGGGGTTGCCTTCAAATGACGAATTTAAATTATTTTTATTTTCTGAAAAATACGATTCAAAATACATTTACCGAAAACTATATTTTTAATAAGACACTTTTTGTAACATTTTGTTAAAATTACTGGAAACTTTACCGGATGAGTGTGCGATACAAACCCTAACCTCAAAATTCAATTTTTAGATTTTACTCAAAAAAAAAAAAAAAAATTTCATATTTTTCGCCGTTTCCTAATTTCTAAAATTTTATTTAAAATATATACCTATGACAACAGATGAAAAACATTTCTAATTAAAAATTTTAAAACTTCTTGCGTGAAATAGAGTAAGAATTCAGATTGTTCAGGATAGAATTCTAACCCTCGTTTTCAAGTTTTTTACACAAAAAGTATTAAATTTAGACATTCGCAATCAATGATTTTTGTACTCGTATTCTAGCGACATCGAATTAATCTAACTATATTACACTAACTATAATAAAGACCTTACCTTCACAAATATTTATTTGTTCCCTCACTCGCAGCGGCGAAGATTAGTATTAAATAGAGCGGAGAATTTAAAGTAAAAAAAAAACAGTCTTAAAGTCACATTGAATTGATAATAAAAATGTTTCTCTATATAATCTACAAGATTTAAATATTTAATTGTATCTAATATTTCTTTTCACACATGTAAGCTGCATTTCATTTTACACATTTACTCATTAAAAAAATTAAAAAATACACTTTCAGATTTTTGTGAAAATGTTTCTAATGGTGTTTTTATTAATTTAACATAAGTAAATAATTAAAGCAAGAATAGCCTGACTAGAGCCAAGTCAGAATCTGCCTAGGAATTTTGACATAAAAATAGCTGACACAGAGGATTAAGTTTTTTTTTCGAGTAGCTCGACTAGTCCCCGACCAGGCCCCAACTTGAAATATTCAACCTAAAAAAAGCCAACTAGCCATTGACCAGTCACCGACTAGGGACATTGCCTAAAAATGATTTTTGACTAGCCCCCCGGCTAGTGCCCGAGTTTTATTGGGGCCAAGTTGGGCCATTTCTACACGCGCAGAGGACTGATATTATTTTAAATAGCTCTACTAATCCCCGACCAGCCCCCGACTAGAAATATTTACCAAAAAAAAAACCAACTAGCCACACACCAGCCCTCGACTAGGGACATTGACTACAAAATGTCTCCGACTAGCCCCCGACTGGTGCCCGACTTTTAATTGGGCCAAGTGGGGTTATTTCTACACGGGACGTAGTGGGAGAACCACAATTAGTGCGCATGCCGTATGCTATATAACGTTGCAAGGGGAGTGTACCCTTATCAGATGGCAAGTTATCGGACTTAGACTGTACAAAGATCTTCAAACCAATTCACGCAATTTTTTCACTGTATTATACCAGATTATGAGTGTAAATCGTGAAAATTGCTTTATCAAATTGCAAGGAATTGAAGTTGTAACAAAAAGTTGCAAACATTGCTATATTCTTTGTAGTAATCAAGATAGTTTTGTAGAATATATGAAACATATAATCATGAAGTTATGATACTGCGGGAAAATAGCTTAAAATGAGCTCAAGAACATTAAAAAATATTTATGATTAAGGAAGCTATTGAAAATTTAAGAAAATATTGAAATATACGCTATTCTTGCAATATCTACTTGAAAAATAGACAAATGGGCTTCATGCTGGGCTCATTTTCTACAGAATTGTAAGAGCATTTATTCTATTTAAGAGAAAAATTTAAGCTCTGACATGTTTAAAATTAAAAAAAACTTAATCAATCGTCGAAAAAGAAGTGTATTCAAACTTTTGGCATGTACTGTATGTATATTTAAATTTTAACAAAATTTGAATGGAAGGTTTCAAGAATGAACGAAATTCTAAATTTAATCAAAATTAAACAATGTTAAAACTCAAGCGTTAAAAATTGTATCCGTAAGTTTTAGTCGTTTTCAAGGTCAACTGTTTGGAAACAAAATCTTTAATACTTACAATAAACATTTAAAACGCTTAAAATTAAATAATTTCAGATGGATGGTTTATAAATTAGAGAATTGCAACTAATTTTAATTAAAATATTCACAATTAAACTACGTCAAAATTAATACTCTTCAATTTATAATTTAAATTTATTAGTTTTTTTATACATATTCTCAATAATTGAACTGATTTTATTAAAAATTATGTAAATTATTAATTATTGAATTTTCATAATTTAAAAAGTGCTTAATTCTGCAAGAAGTTTGAAATTTTTAATTTTCAATACTTCGTACTCACGATTTTTTAGTTTTGAATTTTTATTAGTAGTATTAGTTTTTAATACTAGTAATATATAATATGCTGGAAATGTAAAACCTTTAAATATTTCCATTTTTTCAGTAAGATTACATTCTTACAGCGCTAAATCGGACATCTTTCAATTTTTTTGGTTTCAAATTCTATATCGAATATTTTTTATGGCTATATTGTAGAATTTTAAGCACATAATATTTTAAGTTATTTTATTTTGTAGATTGCATGATTGTTGCGGTGTCGAGTTCTAATATATTTAATTTAAAAATTGTTTTGTTTCAAAATATTCATTATAATCCCCCACTAACCATAGTATACTATATCTAATTTTTGAAATCGTTGTTATTAAAATTAATAAAAATTAGAAGATTCCAATTTTTAATTGTAAATGGATTTTGTTTTTGAATTTTTATACTTGTTTTTAAGTTTTAAAGTTAAAAGCCGAACTGAAGACATTTACTGATTTTTATTATTTTAGTAGTACTTCTTTTGAACGGCAACCCACATTTTTGTTTTGGCTCCACTTAATTGATTCGATGAATTGGCCCATTTTTACTTCGCCTTAATGCATGTAAATCAAATTTTTGAATTGAAGCAGGACTCTTTAAAAAGCTACGTAAAACCAAAATGGAAACACTGCGAGAATTTCAAAATGCACAATTTTTATAAACTAATTTTTAAAAATATATCCAGGAATCAAAAGTTTTTTAACATTTTAGGAGTGCATTAAATTAAGGGTTTTTTGGAGCGGTTATGCCGAAAAGTCCCGCCCGGTCTACCATTCTTTTATATAAATAATTGATTTTTGGCGTTTTTCAATTTTCAAATATCGATAATTAAATTTGTTATCATTGGAATTTTAGGTGTGCATATAGTAAGGGTGGTTGCTGGGGGTTCTGCCAGACGGTCTCACCCTGCCTATAACTCATAGGATAAACAAATATTTTTGACGCTCTTTCAATTTTCGATCATCGAAAATAAAAAAATATAATTTTTAACAAGTTATGTGTGCAGACATTTATTTATATACCATAATTCATGATAATTTTCCCACGTTTTAAGTAATTTTACAGTTTCAGTTGAAAAGTTACCAGCAATATGATAGGGAATTTGTCCTCAACCATTGGTAATTTCCCTGTTAAAATTAGAAAAATCTTTTTTCCAAAATTTGTGTGGATTTTAAAGTTTTAAAGTTTTAGTTTTAAAGGTAGCATTCCCACCATTTATGTTAATTTCCCCTATGACTTCGGGAATGTAGAAACCCCATGAAGTTTGAAGAATTTCCTACTTTTTAAAGCAATTTTACCTGTTTTTAGTTAAAACTTACCTGAAATATAATAATACTTTCCTACTTTTATAACAGAGAATTTTACCTTTGGTCGTTTTCCTGTTTATATTGTAAAAATCTTTTGCTAATATTTATAGAAAACTATTGTTTTAAAAGGTACTATTTTTTATTATTTATGCTAATTTTCCTAATGATTTAAGAAATAAAAAACCCCATGGCATTTTTGGTAATTAGTGGAAAGTTATTGGTTTTAAAGTTAATTAATATTACTATAATTCATGGTAACTTCATAATTGACTTAGGGAATAATTGAACAACATAACTATTTTGGAATTTTTCAACTTACAGAAATTTTCTAATTAAGTTGGAGAATAGGAAAATCACACAATATTATGGAATTTTTTTTTAGTTAGAACTTTATTAAACCTAAATTAATTATTATATTATAAGAGATTTCTTCTTTTACGACGAAATCTTATTCAAAACTAAAGGTAAACTTATGTTACTATATCCATCGGTAGGAGCACCGTCTGTAGCATTAAAATCTTTCTAATGCTGATCCCTGAATAAAAATGTATTGAAGTAATTTGCAAAAATAATTAACTTAAGGGTAATATTACAAATTCTGAAAAGGTAACGAATTATTACCTCAAACTAGCAGATTGTTTCTGGCGTTATTATTTACTACTCTCGCGTCCAGTGCAGGTTTAAAAAAGGTGCTAATATCCATGTCCACATTATCCATATACGTAGACTTATTTGTTAAACTAAACACAAAATTGATAAACACTATTTACTGATAAGAAAGAGTAATTTCTTGGTCGAAAGTCAAAATTATAATTCTTCAAGAAATTTCCTGATCCAAAGTTAAAATTATAAATACTTAAAGTAGTTTTTTTATATTTAATTTATTTATATTATTTCCAAAAATTGCAGTGCCATGCGAAATATTCTCAGTTCCAAGCCAAATAATAATTCCTCTAGAAGTTAATTTTTTATCTATAGGTTATTTATACTAATTTACAAAATCACAGTTTCATGCAAAACGGCCAAAAGGCCCTTTTCTAAAGTCTAAATTATAGTTCCTAACGAAAAACTCGGTTCGAAAGTTAAATTTATAATTCTTTAAAAAAATCCTTGTTCGAAATTGAAGATTATAACTATTTAAAGTAATTTATTATATTTAACTTTATTAATTTCCTACACTCTAGTTCCATGCGAAAAATTCTCTGACCCAAGTCAAATATTAATTCGTTACGAAAATGCTGTATTGTAATTCTTTAAGAAATTTCCATTTTTAACATTAAAATTGTACCTATTTAGGGTAATTTTTTATACTTAATTTATTTTTGTTAGATTCCAAAATTCCAGTTTCATGCGAAAAAATATCTGTTCCCAGTTAAATAATTAGTTCTTTCGAAATTTTGTTGTTCTAAAGTGTAAATTATGATTCTTTACGAAAAATTCCGTTTACGAAAGTCAGAATAATAATTCATTAAGAAATTCCCTTTTCCAAAATTAAAATTACACTCGGACTCCGAACGTACATGAAGTTCCGGAATCGTGATCTCCAAACACACGATCGTATACAGTCCTACTTCGCGCACGCGCATGTGTGTAGTTCGACATGGATGATTATTTGAACGTAAATATAACGAACTGACTCGCTCGAAATGTTAAAATGCGCAGTTACTTTGTTTTTTTTTTATTATATAGTACACTGTTCCAATCGTGGTTCCAATATCATGGATCTGCATGAATCCCTCCAGTTACGTGGTAAGTATTCAAATCTTCGTGAATTTGAAATATTATTTTAATGTTTGGAGCGTTCGCAGTCTAAACCTGTTCCGCGAACCTGTGCTGTATATACCGAAACGCGATTTTCGAAAATCCGTTAAAAAAAATAAAGAGAATTGTATTATCAATATCTACATCACGAAACGTCAAAATTCATCAATAATTACAATGCAGTGAACAAGTTTTGAATTCAAAGGAGCGCGCATTTGCTCGAGACTCTCGGAAAGCGAAGGGGTATAGGGGATATAATTTCACACGCTCATCTGGTGCTGGGACGCTCGTGTCTGTGGAGCGCTCGTAACATTAAGGTTGGCACGTTCGGAGTCTGAGTGTATAACTATTTACGGTAACTTTTTATTTTTAAGTTATTTATATTCATTTTATAAATTTCAGTTCCATTCGAAAAATTCGCTGTTCCAAGTGAAATTATCGTTCCTTACAAAAATGCTCCATTCTAAAGTCTAAATTATAATTCTTTACGGAATACTCTCTGTTCGAAATTCAAAATTCAAAATTATAATTCTTATAAAGTTCCCCGTTCCAAAGTAAAAACTACCCTACCGATAGAAATCTTTGAATATATGCTAAAGATTTCCGAAATTGAAATAAGAATGCGAAAATAAATAACAAGCAGAGAGGCTGAAATTGAAATAAGAATTCTATCATAAATAACAAGCAGAGAGACTATCTTAATAGAGTAGCCGACACTCTAGGGTCCTTTGTTAAGCTTTCGGATTAAAATTTAGAAATAGTTTTTTTTTTAATTTCAAAGTTAACAGCCTAAAACATAATAATTCGGAATCTACGGATTTCGATTATTTCAGATATTTAACTTTTTTTTAATGTTTAAAATTATAATTATTATAACGTATCTCGTAAATGGAATAAAATACGCCACAACATAAAACATTTTTGAATTCAACTCCAAATAGCATATTAGTATATAAGTTATAACTACTGTAAATAACTCTGCCCGCCCGGTACGTGGCGAATACAATAGAATCGTTATATGACGCTCGCATCACTCTTAAAATGAACTCGAAAAAGATCCAAATCTCTCTGACTATCTCTGAGACTAAATCATTCAAATCGACCCCGGACATACCTCAAATGGGCCAGGCTTTTTCGTCGGAAATCTATCGGTAGGGTAAAACTATTCAAGCTGATTTTTTTATATACAACTTATTGATATTAATTTCCAGTTCCATGGGAAAATGTCTCTGTTCCAAGTAAAATAATAATTCCTTACGATAGTTCTCTGTTCTAAAGTCTGAATTATAATTCGTTACGAAAAAAATCCATGTTCGAGTTTCTGCTTTCGATCTTATTAGATAAAATATTCAGAAACTAAAAGTTGCCTAAAGCCAGCTCTAAAAATAATGGATAATCTTGCAGAAATGAAGAACCATGCCATAACAATGGCGAGTCAGCCGCCGATTGCGTTGGAATTTTTCCAACATTTCAGCACTTTTTTTGAAGTGTATAACATTTTCGTAGTGATTGTGAATATATGTGCTGCGAGCCAAAAAAAGGGACCTACTAGACAAAAGTGAAATTTTACAGGGCGAGCGATTGAAGATGCCTCGGGCATCATGCTGACCACCACTCCTTACAGTTTGACTCTGTTTCCTCGCCATGCTCTGTTTCCGTTCACGCGCCGGCAATAGAAATCACAATTTGCCGTCAACTGTCCTGCGCTACAGAATTTTCGTTAATAAATTTTCGTTACTTTAATTGTTAATTATGTGCGAAAGTGGTAAATTTCTTGAAATTAATGTAAAACTAAAATAAAATAACAATATGACTGATGAAATAACTGTTAATGTGCTATGGTTTTTAATTGTTCTCAAAAATATGTATAATTTATTACACATATTTTATAGTTTTAAACCAAAATTGAAAGAAAGTTGAATAATTTTGAATATAATATTGAGTAAATGAATGCATCGTACATTTTGTATATAATATTAGCACAATGATGCAATATAGAAAAATGACAACGATATTATTTATATGGAATTAAGAAATAAAATTCTGAATTTAGACGTGAAAATTGAAAATTGAAAATATCTAAAAGAAGAAATATGAACATAAGTTTAATTTGTATAGTTGCACTTTGCAAATGGGATTTTCAAGATGAAATTTTGATGAACAGTACATTCTAGAAATTAAACTTTATTGATGAAACTACGTGAATAAATTAAACGCTCTCTGTAAATTTTACCCTCGCGCTTCGCGCTCAGTTAATTATTCTTTGCACTGTATAGTTAAAGTGTATACTTAGAGATTAAATTGTTTAAAATTCTGTAGGATTCGAGATACACATTCTAATCGTGACACTTACGCTACGAGCTCGATTTTTGACTGACAGTTATAAATGTACAGTAGCCTCCCACTTATCGCGAGGGGTTGGGACTGGGATTCGCGTTAAGTGAGTTCCCCCACTACATCAAACATCGTTCTTCCCTTGCGCTTTATCCTCAT
>JAAAKG020146008.1:0-10761 GCA_010014905.2 Druon quercuslanigerum
AACATTCCGGGCACAAAGTATAAATATCCGAGCGCGAAGCGCGAGGTTAATACATTATCGAGCGCGAAGCGCGAGATTCAACATACGCGCGCCGTAGGCGCGCTCAAACTTGCGAGCGAAGCGAGCTGCGTGCCTAGAGTGTGATGAGAATGTGCCCGCGCAGCGGGCAGATTTTTAATATTCTGAACATTATTTTAAATTTTGTTGTTAAATTTTTGAGATTTTGAATGATGCCGTTTTCAATCTTTTGAATGCCCCACTCTAAAGGGCCTTTATTTAAAAATTCACTTAATTATATTCATATTATAATTACCTTTACCTGTGATCTTCATTTACCGGTGAGATATTTCCCTTAATTCTGTCATAAGGAATATATCCTCGACCAAAGGATATTCCGTGAGTTATTCCTTTTCCATGGGGAATAACAATATTGTTAACACCATCGTGATCCTGGTCAAAATCATCACCACCATGAGGAAGATGATTTATGCTAGGACGAACTGCATGTTTTCCATAAATAATGTTGTTAGGTCGATTATAAAAGTGTGGATGTTCTTCTTCAGCTCCATAAGTAGATTTTCTAAATTGCGAAGGTCGCATACGATGACCTTGCCATGGCGCAACTGGAGTTCGGCTGATTTGTTTTGGTACCATCAAAACGACTCTACTAAACATAAATTTTTTAAAAATATAATCCATTAATCTATTACTTATTATTAACAATATAATATGGAATTTCCCCATAGATAAATAATATTCTTTTCCGTGAATGAATTGCGATAAGGTATTCAAATAACAAAATTTTAGAAAGTCAATTTTTGTCAATTTTAACTGAAGGAACTAATAATTCATCTTCTAAAATATTCTTCTAAAATCTTCTAAAATACTTACAAAATTTTTTAATATTTGGAAATTCAATATCAATTTCTTCTGAGCTTTGAAGTGAAAGTTAAACACTTTAAGCGATTTATTTCACCTTTCTATGGACCTATATTGTAGGATAACTTACAATCTACATTATTAGTAATATTTAAAGTGAATTGTAGACACTTACTGATGATGAGCAGCTGTTGCCACATAACTGCATACTGTAAGCAACAAGACGCAAGAAATCTGTAAATCAAAATAGAAAGTAAACATAATACACTAAGAGTACAAGAGACTGTTTTTGAACAATTACCAAAACATTCAAGATAAAATATTTAAAAAGCAGATAAGAGTGCTATATTTTGTCTTTTAACTTAAGTTTTTTCTACATATCATCGATAAAAATTCAATATGCTTTCTAGTATTTAAAAGTATTTTTTATATGGACGCTCAAAAGTTAAAGTATACCACAAAACAAAAATTCGAAAATACATTTCTTTAAAAAAATTATTCAACCTCCTTAAATAATTATTATAGCTAATAATCACAATAGCAAGGGAGGATATCTATGAAGAATGCGTTAATTTATGCATTCTCATAATATAAGAAGGTATTAGATATTCTTTCTGCAGCCATGTTTCAAAATTACAGTCAATTTTAACATTTGCAACCATGGAAGAGATGCAAAATGTTCCCCAATAGAGTTTTCATTTTGCTTCGATGCATTGGGATTCGAACCCGCAACAGCGTGGAGTTCACAAGCCAAGTACCTTACTCGATGAGCCACACTGTCTCCACTTTACTTTCATAGATTGGTCAACCATATGTAGTAAAATAAAATTGATAGTTTTGCGATTTTTATTTTCCCTCTTACTTGAATAAGAATATTATTTTATTGATTAAAAAGGTACAATTAATATTGAATTATTTTAAAGTGGAAGTTGCATCAGTCCTATAAAATTGGTTCTTACAAGATAATATTTTGTCTTCCCAGTAACCTTAAAAAACGAATTAAAGTTCTTTATTAAATTTAATTTATATTGAAATCTTTTCCTCATATATCTGGCCGCTGAACTTGATACAGAAAAGATATTTAAGTTTAAGAAAATATAGTTTAAACTTTAGAGCTTTCAGAATTAAAGGGATTTTGACTGTAAGCGTATGACTTTCAAAAAAGATTGTACCGTTGATTAAGTTATTTCAGATAAACTTGTGGAAAAACTTCTAATTCAAAAATACCAGTCGTTATTCACTGATTTCTCAGTAAAAAAAGTAACTAAAGTTTCAGTCTTGAATACTGAAAATCCCAATCATTCTTTTACTCACAAACTAGTAAAAAATCAACATAATTTGAAATGAATTTTCACTGATTGCGAATTGTTCAGACCAGCTTAAATCTTTAAAAATGAATAACTGCTTTTCTTTCAATTTTAACTGATTCAAATTTCGGGAAAAAAACAGGAACGAAACTCCAGTGATCTTTTTACTTGAATGTTATTAAAAAATCTGTTAAATTTGCAGAATTGTATATCAATTTAAAATACCGTTCAATTAAATGAAAATGAATAAATTAAAAATATGAATAAATCAGTATATTGGATGTATGTTTTAGAATAAATATGATTTCCATCATTAATATTTATTATTGGGACAGAAACTGTCGAAGGTAACAGGCAGGTTATCAATTTTTCTATATTTTTTTCTTATTGTAGAGTGACTGGTTTATTAAATGCTTATGTTAAAGGGATTTGCTAAATTTGCAATATATTGGCAGGTCTTGTTAATTGGAAATTGGAGTTCAGAAAATTTGACCAGATATCGATCATTTTCTTCGCGGTTAATATTGATTTAACACTAATGAAAATTTAAAGTAAAAATTGAATTTGTTCATTACATTTGTTTGAATAATCAACCATACTTATAAGAAAATAAAATAATGTTGAAAGTGTTTACTGAAAAAGAATTTGTAGTATATTTCACTTAAAACCGAAAAGATATCTATGGAATAATAGCTAAAAAGTTCATTTCTTTATTAAGTCAGATACTGATGTTAAAATAAGAAGTTAATGTGTAATATGTCGACCTTAAATATAAATTATGCATATTGCGACGAAAATCGAATGGAATGAAATAGCTGAGTCTGTGCCCTCCTTAAGAAATAATTTTCGCCTCATATTGTTATATTGGTTAAAAATATAATTACGCATGCCTAGATATTATAAACACTTATTTTGAACCTTTTTAATAAATTGTAAGAAGCTTGGACAGAATAGGAGACTTTTAATTTCCCTTGAGTCAAAAAGCGAGAATAAAAGATTGTGGATCACATAAAGAATATGAAAATTAATATTTCAATCATTTTTTTTAGGTTTCTTAAATTTCAACACTTCTGCATAAATTTGTATACAAGTATTTTTTCGTCCGATCAATATTAGCTGAGATACAAATTTTAAAAATATGGTTTAATTTTAAAAACTGCCATTTTTAATTAAGAATATTAGCCAATCTATTGCAAATTTTTTTAAATCTTCAATATCCGTATTAATTGTACCAATCTTCATACAACAAGAAAAAAAGAAGCAAATAGATAACCCAATTATTGCCCTTGATATGGAATGCCCCTATTATCAACCAATGTAAACTATGAGATTTATAAGATTATTTCAGGGATGTTCTGGGTGTAGGTTTTAAATTCAAAATTAAGTATGCTTATACTTGATTTATAAAATTGACACAAGAGGCGCACGGATTATTGCAACGAATTTTAGAAGTGAATCTTGAGCGTAAATGACAAAAATGTAGAGTCATAACTGTTCAATTGAATGAATGTACTTGAATATTTGTATTTTTCCTTCCGCTTAAAGGAAAAATCGTACTTTTTGTTTAATTTTGTACGACGATTTTTTTAATAAATATTATTTAGCAACTTTTGTAATTGGAAAATTGTCTAACAATAAGTAATTGTAGGTATTGTTTTTAAATATAATAATTTTCATAAAAGCATGACGAATATCATTGCGAATAACTTTTCAAGGAATAAAATGAACTTTTCTAAATTTAAATTTAATTATTACATCTAAATAAGCAATTATCACATAAAATATTTCTTTATTATTTACGCTAGGGTTTATATTTTCTGAAATTGGTTGTAATAATCACTGGGAATTTATTCAACTTTATAATTCAGGTTAAGTAATTTTTAAATTAAATGTATAATTAGAACATCCTTAATTGGCGAATTTTTCAACGGTCGAAAAAGAGTCTCACTAAAAACTAAAAATAATTTTCTGTCGACACAAGATAATGGTAATTTCCAGGTCCAGATGTAACACTAAAGAATATTTCTTTGTGTAGCATCTACAAAAATATTTCTATTTTGATCATTAAAAAAAACATTTTAAAACACTGATTTTGTTTAAATAATTAAAAAAATTAGTGTATTTATTACTTACAGCGAACTGCATGCTAAAATAATCAAAGAGAAGTCGCCAATATTGTTGCACTGCTAGACGAACGTATACCCTTCAGGTGATCTAGATATATTGCAGAAACCTGCACTGCGTATCTTCTCTTTTATACAAGATAAAAAGAGCATTACTTCGCTCTAGAATCTCCCACCAGCGATAATTTCTAACTGTAGTATAGCGACGAATATTGAGAATGGGTGGGTATGACCTAGTGATGCTGCTAGCACCATCCGAGCATCTAATTTTTGTCTTCAGCACTGCATATTGTTAATCGTTAACTTTCTTTGCACATTACTTCAACGAGTTCTTTATAGATACATTTAAAAGTATGACTACCGTTCACTCACGGATGCAATACGCGCCGAAGAAATTATAAAAGAAAAAAACGTCAACATTTCTCATCTTGACCTAGGAAAATTAATCAATCTCAACACTTCCTCATGTTTTTGATTAATGAACATAGCTCCTGAATCTTGATTTCAGATTGAAAGTAAATGTGACTTATGAGGTGAATGCACCATTCAGTGAACTCATCTAGCACAGAGAACTTAAAAAAAATGAGAGAAGATATAGTAAAGATGCTGAATCTAATTATTATATTATTTATGATTGTACCCTATGACTGTGTGCAATTGCAAAATGGAAATTTAGAAATGACTGTTAGAGCACGAGGCGGAGAAAAACTAACAGTTATATGTGTTGTATGGGAGAAGATAAGCTACACGTAAAGAAAAGTTAAATTAATGAAACTGTGCATTAAAAAATGTCTTAAAAACGGACTGTGGATAAGTTCATGTTGACCGTTAAACGTGTTAATTAAGTGGTTAAACTCATCGGATCGTTTGAACTTTTTCAAAACTCGACCTGAAATATTTGTGAAAGAACTGAAGCATTTGTGAAATCTTCTTAATATATCCGAAATTATTGCAAAATATTTTAAATCTTTCGGAAATTATTTTAATCTTTCTGAAATATATGGAAACATTTCGAATATTTTTTAAATATTTGGTATTCTTGATGAAATTATTGAAATCTTTGAAAGATCATTGAAATATTTGGTCACTCTTTGAAATCTATCTGAAATTTTTATTAAACAATTAAAAACTTTATGAAACATTTTTAATCTATGCGAAATTTTTGCAAAATATTTGAAATCCTTAGGAAATCTTTGTGAAATATTTCTTATATGTTTGGAAATATTTTCAAAATATCTTAAATATATTAGAAATATTTGTTAATATTTGTGAAATTATTGTAATTATTGAAGTCTTTATATAATCTTTTAAATCGATCCGAATTCTTTGTGAAATATTTGTGAAATCTTTGACATCTTCAAAAAATCATTGAAATCTTTGTGAACTCTTTCTGATATCTATGACATTCTTTTTAAAGTATTTGAAACATTTTGTAATATTTTTTAAATTATTCAAATCATTAAAGTCTTTGTGAAATCTTTTTAATCGATTCGAAATCCTAAAAATCTTCCTGAAATCTTTGAAAAATCATTGAAATCTGTATGCAAACATCATATTTGATATCTATCTGAAATTTTTGGGAAATTATTAAAATGATTAAAAGATCTGTCTGAAAACTTTAAAAATCTTTGGAACTTATTGGAAATCTTTGCAAAATATTTAAACTATTTTTTATATGTCTTATAATATTTGTGAAATTATTGAAATGTTTGTGCACTCTTTGGAATCTATCTGAAATCTTTTATATCCGCCCAAAATATATACGACATGTTTGTGAAATCTTGGTAATCTTTAGGAAATCATTGAAATCTTTCTTCCTTCTTATGAATCTATCCGAAAACTGTGCTAAATTTTAAAATTTTTGGGATATCATTAAAATCTTTCTGCATTCTTTCATATCTATCTGAAATCTTTGAGAAATATTTAAAATTTTCAAACTCTACCGAAAATCTTTGGTAAATAATTAAAGTCTTTGTGAATAGTTTGATATCTATCCAAATATTTATGAAATCTTTAAAAAATGATTAAAACCTTTGTAAAATCATTGAAATCTTTTTAAAATCATTGTGAATTTTATGAAAAGTATTTGAAATATTTTGTAATATTTTTGAAATATTTGGAAAATCATTGCACTCTTTGTAAAATATTTGGCAATATGAACTTTATACCTGCATTTAATATTGATTATTATCTATTATCAACTATTAATTGTTTATTTATGATGTATGTTAAATATAAAAATTTTCACATAGTATAATATTATTATTCTACGTACAAATTGTGCCATTTAATATTTTAAGTCTAACCCCGCGCTCCCACATAGAAAAAAGGCTCCGCCGCGTGTGATCTTTACGTACCTAAGAAGTACGTTTTCCTCATCCCCTATTACGCACAATGCTGTAGTAGTCCGACGCAGGCAATGTTGGTCAGGAATATTTCTGAATCGTTTCAAGTGAATATTGAAATTGCGCTCGCTTTATGTGTCAAAAGTGTCCGCAAAATCTTGCTCAAATATTGCCGCGCAGTTTTGCTGCAACATTAGGTATTTTCACTTCAAACATCAGCTAACTTCATTTCGGTGAAAGCTGAGGGGAAAACAATGGACTAATTACAAAGAAATCTCGATATAACGCTCTTCAAGGGACCAATCGAAAGGAGAATTCAAAACGGGAAAGCATTATATGTGGGAAAACTCGCCATGACACACGGGAAAATGAGACCGGGAGCACGGAGCGGTAAATACGGGAAAGCGTTATGTGCGGGAGCGTTATATCGAGATTACACTGTACATGGAACAAAACCTTATTTCTGTAATTTCTTTGAAAATAATAATAATTATTATAATTTTATTATTTCAATAAATATTAATTGAAAAATAAAAACCATTTTTCTAATACACTTATACAGAAAAAATTAGTTCTATCCTATGTTCTAGTCCAATGCATTTAGTACGTTGCTTTCCCCTCAGCAGACAAAGAAGTGAAGTTAGCCGGGGGTGAAGTGAAAATACCTTATTGGCTGATATGTATTGATGGAATATCTCCAGAAAAGTTTTGAAAATATATTCTAGAAGGTTTCTTTCTAAATTTATTTTCTGGTTATATTATGTTAAATTACTTATACACCTATCATTACCTTATAATACCTTCTTTTAAATTAAGTAACAGAAAGCCACGTATTTGTGTCTTTATTTGAATTCCTAGAACTGCTGGCCCGCGCAGTTTCTCAGGGGAGCAGGGCAATAGCGGCTGTGCATGTCACCTGGGAAGTGTTTTGCGCGCCATATTATACCGGGTGATTTTTTTAACTTGAAACTTTCAAATATCTCGAAAAATAGGCACTCTATGAAAAAATGTTATGAATCAAAATTGTAATCACTCTGAGGAGTACATATAATGATGTTAAAATCGGTTCCCCCACACCGCTAACTGGGGGTGGGGGTGGGAGCAAGTTCGAAAAAATGTTTAAAAAAATTCGAGACGAGAAAAATGTTTGAGACAAATCATACGCATTTTTATCCAAAGAATCTTAATATGCAAAGAAAAATAGGAGTTCCCATTTAGGATTTCGAACTTGCCCCCACCCCTACCCCAGGGGGCGGTTTCAGGTTAAAAAAATCACCCTGTATATTCCAATTGGAAACGGTTCAGGCGGCCCTGACTGTTTATGTTCCGATTCCCCCGATTTAGTTCCAAGGCTATTTTAAGGCAACCCCCTACACTGGAACAAAATCGAGAGTTGGGTGTATGTAATCATGGTCGAGATCATAGTCCAGGCGCCCTATGAAATTTGAGGAAAAAAATGCTACCTAAAATTTGACTGCGGATTTTTGTAGTGCTAGCATGTAAAACAAAGGCCTATATGTTTGCAATCAAGGTTTCGGAAGCACTCATGTGTGTGTGAAAGATTGTCAAAGATAGCATATTGCCACCTATTGTCAGAAAAAAAGTTCAGTTAAAAAATCTCGGTCTTACAAATATCTAAAAATTGCCATGTCTTGCATTAATTCTTGTTTGTTTGGAAAAAAATAAAAACAGTCCGAAAATACCTTCTTTAAATTTAAGTTTGGGACGCTAAAAGAATATACTAAGGGCCAATATAATCTGTCCATTCTTTCGAAATTCATCGTGCTTACATACTAGAAATCTTCATACACCCCCCCCCCCCGCCCTGGCGCACACCAAAGATATTATAATTATAAATATCTTTGCACACACCCATATACACATATACATAGACAGTTTCGCAAAAACCTATCTTTCGGTTTTAGAAGGTCTCAAACGAGGGGAGGGGGAAAATTGGACGCAAGTCTAATAAATTGCCTAATAGCACGGAATGTACCGGGAACGATCCTGGAACGTTTCGCGGGAATCTTCGGAAAGTTCCGCTGCTTGGGAATGTTCCAGGAACTTTCCACTGGGACCTGAGGGGATCCTTCCATTATTGTTATTTTTAACAATAATTATCTCGTAAATCGTAAGAGATAAGTAAAAATGGATGTCATATTTTAGTTTTGAGTACCGCATATACTTCATAGTAATCTGATATCCATATCATAAAATGACATCGATTTTGACCGTTTACTTACGGTATAGTGAATATTTATTGATAATAATAATAAAAATAACCACAATGTAATCTTTGAACGTTCCAGTGGAACGTTCCTAAGTGGCGGGCATTTTACACGCTCAGGGAACGTTCCGTGTTATTAGGGTTCTGTGATGCTCTGTTGGAAATTCCAATATAGAATCCTGTGTATAGTCCTACATAGGAGCTTTGCAAGAACATGTACATGATCCTACGAGGGTTCCTATGTGGGTTCTGACGTATGAATCATTCAAGGAAAAGTAACAAGGACCAATGTTCTTATATAGGAACCCATACAGGAATAATTTTCATGTACATATAAAAGTAACACAGGATATTACGAAGGTTCCGGCACAGAAACCGGCACAGGGAAAATTTTTTTTGTGTGATTTATTTTATATTTATTTATAAACTTGCACAACTCTGAGGATTCGAACACATATGAAGTTCGATTCCCTGAATCTTGAACGTTTTATGTAATCGAAATTTTTTTATTTTTAACTTTGCCCATTTAAAATTACATTATTTTGAAAGTTTTGCAGGGGCAAATGTTGTGGACCAAGACGTTAAAAATCAATAATTCTCATTTACTTTAATTTTGAAAATTTTTATTTTGAAAAAGTAATGACAAGTTCAATTTACAACGACGACTGGCTCTTAAGGCGTTTCAAACGAGTCTCGCGGTTTCGCTTGATCCGCTATACGTTTAAAAGGATGCATTGTTGAACGTAATATTTTTAACAGATAATCTAAAGGCAATTACACCAATTTAGACAGAGACCTTTTTCCGAAAAATGTCTGATTTTTGTTGTAATTAAAAATGGATTGTCTTTTTGTGCATTAAGCCGGCAACGTTGGCAGTCCAGCGTACATAATAGTAAAACTGTTGCCTGTTTCAGGTGCAACATTTTCAATTGCAAAAAAGAAGCATTTCCGGAAAAATCTCCATGTCCAAACCCGTATAATTGCCTTAAGATTACGTATGAAAATATTACGTTGAACAATTCATTTTTTATTCAGACTAAACTCTATGCATGCAACATTATACAATTTTAACTCCTTTATAATCTAATTGTCACATTTTTAAAATTTTGTTTTGAAATTGTTCAATTTTCAGGGCTTGTGAATAAAAATTTTCTAATTTTAAATTGTTCAATTTTATAGGCTTATAATTATAAATGCTACACGATATTTTTTTGATAATCCTTTTAAAAAATATTTTTTCAACATTTTTCGAAATCTAAAGTTTATTTTATTTAAAACCTTCTCAATCGAATATTATACAATACATTGTATGTTAATTTTTAAATGCTTTTAATTCGAAACTATTAATTATTGTTTCCAAAATAGTTAAAAACGTCAATTGAATATTTTTATATTTTGAAGCATTCAATATTGTTATCTGATAATTTTAGATACCAAAATCTAAAAACTGCAACTACGAAGTGCATTTTTGATAAAACGGCTTGATGTGAATTCCTGATGAAAAATTCAAATTTGATAGAAATGGCTACGGGGTGCGTGCTGAAAATATTTTTTAAAAAGTTCCCAAAATCGTGTTTGCGTATATACTGACCCGTCCCATTTAATTTTAAAGCTAAATTGCGACAAACAGAAAAATTATACTACTATCTGATTTTTTCATGTAGTCCGGTCACTTTGGGTATGATTATCTCGGCTCAAAATGATGGTACAAACTAACAGTGAGGTGCATGTCAATGCGTCTTTATTTCTGCGTTTATTAAATGTTTGACGGTTATTGTGCACAAATCTGGCGAGGAAATGTCGTCGTTTTTTTGCAAAAAAACACCGAAATCATGCACTTCGAGTAGATAGCTCAACTTTGAGAAGCTCCTGTATTGACA
>JAAAKG020146009.1:0-10761 GCA_010014905.2 Druon quercuslanigerum
TACAAAATAGTAGTGAAATATTTATTTATAATTAATTATAATTTATAATATAAATATACACTTTTCAATTCATTAGATTATATATTATCAATTAAAAATAAATAAATAAAATATGAATATTATTATCAATATGAGTTTTTCAATTGTTTAGATTATTCTAGAAATTTATAAAATAAAATGACGAATAAATAAATGTAAAAATGATTATTATTATAACTTTACGCTTTTTTATTCATTACATCATGAATTTGGAACATTATAAAATTATCATTAAAATCGAAACTTTGCAATTATTTATATTAGAAATTTGTCAAACAAGAAAAAAAGGATTATTATTATGAATGGAAACTTTGAAATTAATTTGATTATAAATTTAGGAATTCAAAAAATTAAAAAAATTTATAAATGATTATCATTCTAAATTTTGCAGTTCACCGAATTATAAATTTATAAGTTAAAAAAATTTTAAATAGAAATGATTGTTATTATCAAACAAAATTTGGGAATCCATTAGATTATACTCTTAGTACTCACAATTGGTGAGAAGCTTTATTAGTCACCTAAGCTTAAAGCTTGCTTTAAATCGTTAGCTTCACCAATGAGCAGTTCCGACATGGTGGCCTTAAGCCGAGCTTAAATTTAAGCTTCAACTGAAATATTATCCCTGACATTTCCGAATTAATTAGAAAGAAAAATTTGAATATGTTCAATATTGTCAATAAAAATTATATTTTTTACTTTAGTTGGAATTTTTTCCAATCAAGTTATTGTATTATTTTTAACTCTTATTATAATTATAACTAAAATCGTAAACCTGATACATTTTTTCAATTTTCATCATTTATTAAAGCTAAAAATTATATGAGGTATTTAAATAATAATAAAAATATGGGTCGACCTTTATAGTATATTGGACTACTTATTTTATATTTTCATCCTGGTTCATTTTTTTTTATCGCGTTTAATGGATATCTTAAAAGAATTGCAATCCTAAAATTAAAACAAATGTGTTGTGCCGTTTTGTGAAAAAAAAATACTTTTTGCATTTTTTTCCTGTTTTAGTACATATATATGCTATTTTGAAATCAAATATTTTATAATTATGCCAAAAAAATAAAATTAAAAATATTAAAAAGTAAAATTAAAAATCTTTTGCCAATTAAAGTTTTAGCAGAAAATTTGTGTATTTAAAGTTACTATAAATTACCTGTAATATTCTTATAACTTACCAAATTTTTTATAAATTTTCGGAAATTTTTAGACATTTTTATATAGAATTTTGGGTAATTTACATAGTAAATTGCCATACTTACCTGTAAAATTACCATAAATGACCGAAAATTTGAAGCAGTTTTCGCAAACTTGTAGACATTTGTAAATTTAATTTTGGGCAATTTATGGTAATTCAAGATAAAAACCTATGAAATTATCCTGAAGTATCTAAAATTACCATAAATTACCAAAAATTTAGTAAATTTCCGGAAATTTATAAAAATGTTTTAAATAGAATTTTGGGCAATTTATAGTAAATTGCCAAGTTTACCTGTAAAATTACCATAAGTAATAAATTGAATTTTGGGGAATTTTTAGTAAGTTACCATAAATTGCCTGTAATATTACCATAATTTACTAATTTTCTTATAAATTTCCGCAAAATTATAGACATTTTTATATTGAATTTTGAGTGATTTATGGTAATTTACCATATTTAACTGTAAAATTACCATGAAATACCAAAAATTTTCATAAATTTCGTCAAATTTATAGATATTTATAAACTGACTTTTGGGAAATTTATGGTAAGTTACCATAAATTACCTGTAAGATTATTACAACTTACCAAATTTTTTATAAATTTCCGTAAATTCATAGACATTTTTATATTTAATTTTAAGTAATTTATGGTAAGTTACCATATTTACTTGAAAATTACCATTAATGATCAAAAATTTTCATAAATTCGGCAAATTTATAGATATTTGTAAACTGACTTTTGGAAATTTATGGTAAGTTACCATGTTCACTTGAAATTCACCATTTGTGACCAAAATTTTTCTTAAATTTCATCAAATTTATAGATATTTGCAACCTGACTTTTGGGAAATTTATGGTAAGTTACCATAAATTACCTGTAATATTACCATAAATCACCGAAAGTTTTAACCAGTTTTCGCAAACTTGTAGACATTTGTAAATTTATTTTTGGGCAATTTATGGTAAGTTAAGATAAATTATCTGTGAAATTATCCTAAAGTACCGAAAATTACCATAAATTACCAAAACTTTAATGAATTTCCGGAAATTTAGAAAAATGTTTAACATAGAATTTTGAGCAATTTATAGTAATTAGCCACGTTTTCCTTTAAAATTACCAGTAATAAACAACATTTTTCATAAATTTCGGCAAATTTACAGATATTTTTTAATTTATTTTCAGGAAATTTATGGTAATATACCATAAATTAACTGCAATAATACCATAACATACCAATTTTTTTAATAAATTTCCAGCAATTTATAGAGATTTTTATATTGAATTTAGGTAATTCATGGTAAGTTACCATACTTACCTGTAAAATTACCCAAGTTTTTATGAATTTCGGGAAATTTATAGGAATGCCAAATATAGAATTTTGGGTAATTTATGTAGTAATTTACCATATTTACCTGTAAACTAACCATGAATGGTCGAAAATTTTAACCATTTTCCGCAAACTTATAGACATTTGTGAATTTAATTTTTTCCAATTTATGGTAAGTAACAATAAATTACCTGTAAAACTACCATAAATTACCCAAAATTACCATATAATATCAAAAATTTAAAAATTTTCCGAATTTTATAAAAATGTTTAAAATTTACCTTTGAGTAATTTATGGTAAGTTACCATATTTACCTGTAAAATTACCAAAATTTTTACCAATTTCGGGAAATTTATTAGAATGTTCAACATAGAACTTTGGGTAATTATAGTAAATTGCCATTTTTACCTGAAAAATTTCCATAAATTACCGAACATTTTCATAAATTTCTGGAAATTTGTAGACATTTTTAAATTTAATTACGAGAAGTTCTCGAGAATTTTGAGAAATGTCTAAAAAAATCCATTCATTATAAAAAATTACAAAGTGCCAAGGGAGAGAGGGACTTTTTCGACTTGTCTATGTTTAAAAATTTTTTTAAATTCAAACTAACTTTTTGTATGAAATCCTAAAAACCAGAAAATAGTGAACAACAAACTAATTCAGGTAATGAACAAAAAATTTTATTTGTATTTCAGCATCACGATACCTAAAATCGAATAGAAAAAAAACTTTTTAGCATGAATTCGAAAAATTAAACTATAAAATATGCTGTTTCAGAGACAGGAAAAAAAAGAAGGGAAAAAGATAAAACGAGGTAGTTGGGAGAAAGGGAGATCAGATTTAAGTGGACCCATTCAAGTTTCTCGGCAAAAGCGAACGACTTTATTCAAGAAGCGACCTACCGAGACTTCTGGATGAGACTCTATAATTAAATTCTTCTGCTTTTAAAATTCACCAAAATCCTTGCCCTTATCTTTCATTTTTAAAATTCCTCTGCCCTCGATCCCAAATTTTGTTTAAATTCACAACAGAATTATTTTCAAAATTAAGCTATTTTCAATTCTTTAAACAATTTTGTGTTGTTAAAAAACATTATTGTTCTTAAAAAATTTTTAATTGTTTAGGGAATTTATTGAATTTAACTGGTGTCTTTTTTATCAGTGCTATGGGGTTTCTTCAAAGAAATTACTTTTCTTTTTTCAAATGGCATCCCTACAATGCTTATTATATTTCGAGAATATTCTGTAAGATTATTTAGTTTTTTGTTCAATCAAACTTTCGCAGTTTTCATCTTTTATTCAAATAATTGAATGTTATTATTTAAAATTTTTTAAAATGTTCTAACAGCTCAAAATTCAAAATTCCTCAATATTTCATTTAGCTTTATATAAAAAAAATTTTTTATTTTAATTTTATGGAATTTAAGTGTTTTTTTGAAAATTTGTCATTTTAGGTTCAAAATTCAATAACTTGGGTGATTTTTTCCATTTTTAAATTACAAAAATGTTATGTATGAAAACATTCAACTCTTTTTAAAAAAATTAAAAAGGCTGGTTCAAAACTGCATTTATCTTAGTTAAAATTTTATATATTTAAATAAAAAGCGCGACCTTGTGGTGAAAAGTTATTCTTGTTTAGTGAAGGTTTCAACTACATTGTTAAAAATGAACGTTTTTTGTATAAAATTTGATTTACATGCTTAAAAGTGAACTATATAATAAAAAATGTGTGTATTTGTCTTAAAATTTCTACAGCTTGGAAACAAATGCCACTAATTAGATAAAAATTAATTATTTTGTTTAAAAATGATTTTTTCTTGTTTAAAATTGAACTGTTTTGTACAAAATTCGCCCCTTTGGTTCTATTTTAACAATTTAAAAAATTAAAAATTAACTAAAAATTAACTTTTTCGGAAGTACTTTCTTTGTAATTCATCTCATTTTGTAGAAAACTCAAATTATTAAATTAAAAATTGAATTATTTGGTTGAAAGTCTTGTTTGCTTGAAATTTATGAATGCTCATAAAAAATTTATAATGAACTTTTTTCTTGAAAATTCTTAATTACAATATGAAAATTTAACTATTTTGTAGAGAAATGATATTTATTTTATTAAAAATTCAACTATTTGGTATACAATTTAACTATTCGCATACGAATTCTTTTTTTTTGTTTTTTTTTTTAAATTTAGCTTTTGCCTAAAATATAACTTATTTGTATCAAATTCATAGATCATGGTTGAAAATTTAACTGGCTTTTAGAAAATTTGTTCCTGTGGCTTGGAATTTCAATTACTTGGTTAACGATTGATCTACATTTTTAACACCTAAATTTTGAGATTAAGGATTTACCATTGCAATTACAAGTAAATATTTTTCAATTAAAAATTTTAGCAAGCCGATTCAATATTTTCCCTTTTAGTAGAAATTTGTTTCTTTTTTGGTTAAAAGTGCAACTTCTTTGTAAAAAATGTTTTTTTTTTTTGGGTAAAAAACAACACGCTTCTAGTGTCAGACTTTGTTTTTATCTCAGCATCACGACACCCAAATTGAGTAGAAATAAAAAATTTCACAATGAATTCGAAAATTCATCTTTAAAATTTCTAGTTGAAGAGACATGGATATAGAAAGGACGTAAAAGATTAAAAGCGGTAGTTAGGAGAATGGAGGATGAGATGTAAGTGGATCCTTTCAAGTTTCTCGACAAAATCGAACGATTTCATTCAAGGAGTGCATTATCTCGACTTCTGGATGAGATACTATAATTAAATTTTTTAAGTTTCAAAATTCAGAAAAATCTTGCATGTAGGCGTTGATTAGGTTTGTAAATTAATGTAAAGGATGAAAATATCTACAAATTGCCTATCCACCTTAAAATTGTTTTAAACTTTTTAAAGAACAAAAGATTATTTGCAATGAGAAACTATATTAGCCCAGTCAAACTTGAATTTCTGCGAGCAGCAAGTATAAACTAAAATTTTTTTTCGCTGAAATTTTTGTTTCTAAGTTACTTTTATTTTATAGATACACGCTAAAGCCGAGGAAAAATTTTTTTTGTTGCTATATTAAGTTTTGTAATAATCGAAAATATGTTATTCCAAACATACATAAAGAATCATTATTACTATTTTCTCAAAAATTTGATTTGTTACAATTTGTAAAGAGGAAATTAAGACATATATTGTTCAAGGTGTCATAATTGACGCTCTAGACATTCCTGAATACTTCCTAACATTACTTTTCCAAAATTGGTCAACCCGATACAGTTGACTAATATTTATTGAAAATTGCAAAAAATTATATTAGACACATAACTTTACCAAAATTTGATTTAAGATAAAATCCCGGTTTTAATTAATATTAATGCCAAAAGTATTTTATTTCTTTGTAAAAAAGCATACAATTATATAGAAGCGATAATTGAGATCGATTCAGAAAACTGAAATTTTCAGTGGACCAACTATGTTAAACATGTCTATCAAAAAAATACAAACTAATAACCAAATAATATTCAAGTATTTCTTACAATACAAAATAAAATAAAGATCGTTTTTCAGCTTAATAGGAGTATGTAAAACAAAAACAAAAAAATAATAAAATAATAAATAAATGAAATAAAAAATAAACATTCAATATTTATTTGTTCAAACACAATGAATAATTGTGTAAACCCAAAAAGAAATTTAAAAAAGAATTTAAAATCTGCCCGCCTCGCGCTTATATTCTCATCGCGTGCTGAGCAGCAGGTGTTGCTCGGTCTTTGCATATTCCCCATACTTCTGCACAGACTTTTTAAAACTAAAGGTCAAAGCATCGACAGCAGTGATTTAGTGATTGTTGATAATCTTTCGTTAAAGCTCTTTAGGCTTTAACACACACATTCCCATCACGTATCTCGTGTTTCGCACTCGAATCTGTCTGTTTTATTTTCTTGCTTTTTTTCATATCGTGCGTTATTAGTTTTAAAATGTTCCTTTTCGTGTGTTTTTTGAAATTTTGTAAATGTTATAACTATAGTTATTTTTGGTTTAGCAAAAAAATCTATTAAATACATTTTTCCCCTTTTTGAATACTATAATTATCCGTAAAGACAATTTGATACTTTTGAAAAAATTGGTCATAAAAATATCCAAAATGTGCTAAATTTTTAAATTTGAATCCAAAATGGCTGGCTAACAAAGTTGACCTTTAGTTTAGGATAATAAAAGACTGTACCAGAGGCCAATCTGAAAGATTCATTTTTGCCAAATTTATCGTGCACACAGACATACATACATGCGTACATACAGACAGGCAAACAAAGAGACATACAGACAGACACATTCGTAAAAACTTTTTTGTTGGTTTTAGGGGGCCTCAAAACATTGACACTTGACAAAAATTATAAAGATAAAATTTTATTGACCTTCACTGATGAGAATGTAAAAATCAATTAATTTGTTACGAATCATTCTTTGATAGTTCTGTTCATAGATTTAATCGTACAAACAGCATTAAAAACATATAATAACTAAATTATTTAAAATCCCCCATACGAAACGAAAAAAAAATTAAAAGACAAAATTTGTACTGAGAATGCGCTCACACATCGGGCACATTTTTTTTACTGTAATGATGTTTTTCACGAGATAAGCGAAAAAAATGTGTAGAACATTCTCGAATGCTTAATTTTTGGAAAATTATCTTTTGCCGTATTTTTCATAGTTTGGCAGGAAAAGTGTAATTTTTGGATTTTCCATTATTTTTTATGCCGTCAAAAATTTAATTTTTGATTCTTCAAAAAAATTTAAAGAGTTGTTATGATATTCTTGTTTATCATTTAATAAGTAACAGTTTTCTTTCTTGGACTTTTTTTGATATTGTGCGTTATTTGGCTTAAAATGTTAATTTTTGTGTATTTTATTGAATTGGTTTTTTTAAAGTCATTAAAATAAATTGATCGACTTCTTAAATAATATGAATATCCGTACAGAGAAATTTTGAATTTAAAAAAAGAGGTATCAAAAATATTCAAAATGTGCTCACTTTTTGAATTTTTATCGAAAATGGTTGGCTGACGAACTTGACATTTAGTTTGGGACACTACAAGAGTGCACCAAAGGGCAATTTAATAGATTAATTTTTTTTAAAGATATCGTGGAAACAGACACACAGACATACACACATACAGACAGACATACAGAAAACATACAGACATACATAGATATACATACACGTAGTCATATATGCATACATACATACACGCAGTCATACATACATACATACATACATGCATGCATACATACATACATACATACATACATACATACAGACTGACGCACAGGCAGACATATTCGTGGACACCTGTTTTTCTGATTCAGTGGGTCGTAAAAAGTGGACATTCTAATACCTTCTCTGATGAGAATATAATAATATCTGATGATATTGGTTATGTACCTTCGACTGAAATTAATAAAGTACTTAAGACGATGAAAAGCAAAAAGGTATAGATATTATTATTAATAGACTGAAAAATGTTGGGAATAAATGAATGAAATATTTTATCCCTGAAATTTGTTGACACAACACTAAATACTATACAAATAACGAAAAATTGCAAGTAGTTTAAAATAAATGTATATGTCTTACTTTAACTCTAGTAAATATATCATGGTAGAGGATAGGCACAGATGTTTGAATATTGAATGATTATATGAATGTATGTTAAATATATGTTGAATATAATTATTGATTAAAAAAAAATAAGATAATGTTTTTTTAAGTCTTTTAGATAAACTTCATGATATTAGCAGTTAAAATAAGTCCTGAAATTTTCATTAACTTATCTGTAACCGTTTTCAAGTTATCGTCTTCAGAAAAAAATGTCACACAGACACACCTACACACAAATTCGGAAAATTGCTTAGAACATTTTGTCATACAGTTTTAGTATGCGGAACTTTGAATTAAATGAATTAAAATGTTTTCGAAAATCTTACCATTGCAAATCTTCGTTTATGAGGAAGCAATATAATAGATAGGGAAAAGCAGTAAGGGATGGATCCTAACCATGCCTATCAGAATATCTAGTCCATAAAAAACTAATTGGGCCCCTATCAGGCTATCTAGTCTAGAAAAAACTGGTTGCGGCCCTCAACACAATATCAAGTCTAGAAAAAACTAAAAAGTGCCTTTTCAGGTTCTAGTAAAGATTTGTGCGCCTCGTATAGATATGGAAAATCTATCTGTATCCTGTTTTTTTTAAAGAAAAAAATTCCATCTTTATGAAAAGCTGTAAATGTTCAGAAAAAATTACATTTTCTGTAATTGCAAAATGTAGTCTACAATGTGTGAAATTAAATATGTATCAGGTAACACAAGGTTTCAAGACGGGGCTATACCAATCTTCGAGCGGTAAAAGGGCACTTTTGTTAGGCCCTGCTCAGAAGTTCTAGCTAGAACCTGGCTAAAACAACGTTACAGAACTAGTTAGGCCCCCTTCATTTTCCCGACCAGCGTGCTGAATAAGTGTTTTTAAAACTTTGCTAATTACATTCACTATTCATTCATTTTTTCCTTTAATTCGTGTAACTCTTGGCTTCAAGACTGACTAATGAATAATTGTCACTATTTTAATAAAAAATATACTTCAAATGCTTTTATAAGAAGTGGAATTTAGTACGAGATACATAAAATGTTGACAGCTTAGACTTGAGTATTAAAGAAATTTGTTTGTTGTATTGAAAAAGTATAAAATATATGAAAAATAACTGATATAATAATTCATATGATAGCATTGCTATCTCTTAACTGAATTTCACAGCTTCAATTTGGTATATGATATTTTATATTAAATTTAGTTTATCATTTACTAATATTATGATTAAATTTTGTTTGTCCTCCTCCTACTGGTTTTCCTACAACTAGAGCGACTTTGCGAAAATAAAGCATCAAAAGTTGAAGATGCGCTGAATGCTCGTCCACAGGGCTTTTCGTGCCACTTGTCTCAGGCTCGTAAACTTTTTTTTCACTTTATTTTCGTCCTCGACGGATGAGAAACAACAGAGCATTTAGCCGCCTAACCCGAGGAACATAGCAAGAAGTGCAAATTCAGTTGCAAGAGAGAAAGGGAGTTGAAGTGGAATGGCCGACTCAAGCGAAAATAAACAAATTTGTTTGAGATATGAGAGGAACCGAGAACCGTCGAGTGTCGAGTGTCGAGTGTCGAGTGCTACAGAAGGGTTTGCACTTGAGCTATGATTCACGCCTAGCAATTTCACATTATATTAAAAAAAAAAGAATTTTTAATTATTTACTTGGAATTACTAGACTGAATTCAAAAGTACACTGTTCAAATTGTTTGGAATGCTAAGACACTTCTACAACACTTCTACCATACAAATGTATGATAAAATTGCAAACGTATTCGAATTCACGAAGTTCATGAAATTCACCGAATTCCTGAAAATTCCGGAATTCACGGAATTTATGGGAATAAAGGAATTCGCGAAATGTATGGAATTCGCGAAATTCATGGAATTTACAAAGTTCATAAAATTCAAAAAAGTCAGGGAATTTGCAGAATTCATGAAATTCAAGGAACTCTAGAAATTTATGTAATTCATACAATTGGTGGAATTCACGGAATTCATAACATTCATGGAATTAAAGGAATTCGCGAAACGCATGGCATTGATGAAATCCCTGGAACTCATGGATTTGCGGTTTTACGTAATTCTTCGAAGTTGCACACGTATTCACGGAATTTATGAATTCAATGCATTCAAGATATTTAAGGACTTCGCAGAATTTATGGAAATAAAGAAATTCCCGAAAGTATAGAAATATGCGGAATTCCTGGAATTCAAGGAATTCGAAGAATTCATGTAATTTGAAGAATTCATGTAATTTGAAGAATTCCTGGAATTCAAGTAATTCACAGTATTAACTGTAATAATAGTAATAGATTTGATGCTTTCACGATGATTCATTATGATGAAGTAGATAATTCGGGTTTCAATCGTGTACAAAACTACAAATTTTGCCGACGTTTCGTGAACATTGCAGTTCACTCCTTCAGGGCTGACCTGAAACTGAGGTATCAGGTCATGTTGTTCTTATGTATACTCTTTACTTGATTGGCCAATCAAGTGCGTCCTGCCTCCACGGTGGGCGCCCTGGCCAATCACAGGCATCGT
>JAAAKG020146010.1:0-10760 GCA_010014905.2 Druon quercuslanigerum
TAAAAAAATAATTTTTGATTTATATTTCATGGCTAATTAGAAAGGGAAATAACGAGAGACTACTCGATAGGCCGAACATTGACTATAATGTCCAAAATTTACAAACACGTCTTTTTTATGAGAAAAACTAGTTAGATTTTTTAAAAATAAAATATAAAATAAAAAAATTCACTTTATTTTTAAATAATTTTTTATTTTCTGGAAAAATTTGTTTTTGTGTAAATTCGAACAAATTTAGAAGCCATATGCATGCATATTCGAAGAGAAAAATTTACCAATGCATTATGTTACCACCCTACGTGACACTCTTCATGTGATAAATTCCATATTCCTGATTCTTTGTGAAATTTGAAATGAAGAAAATAAAACAGTTTACCGAAAAATTTCGAATTTCTCGATCTATTTATGAAAAAAAAATATCGCGAGTAACTTGAAAATTGTGAAAATTGTGAAATTGTGAAATGTGTGGCTCTGAATATATAATGTCTCGTCATACGAGAAAATGTTACGATAGTGAAAATTTCCACCATCTCCCCAATCATCCGAAAAAAGGTTGTCACAATTTTCCGCCCCAAACGCATTAGTACTGTGTGTTCCTCCTATTCATTCATGCATATAATAAATAATTTAACAATATTTTGATATTTACAATAATTACACAGTTCAATTGTGGTCATTTACTCATATAAATATATTTATAATTAAAAAAACGCATGGATAAGTTATAAAAATATTAAAACTTTATATTCTGATCTATCGAAATTTGAATGTACCCCGCCAAATAATTTAAAATAGAGTTCAGATTTTAGGTTATGTTCACTTTGAATTGAATGTTCTAAATTTAAAAGTCCGGCTCTAGCCCCACCTGTCGCCAGAATTACAAAAATTCCAGTTACCGGCACAGCAGGTGTTACCGATAAAGTAGAACATATTTACCAACAATTATTATTGTTATAAAAAAAAATTTTCTTTCCCAACTTCACGCTTTGCTATACACCTTCCTTTTACGTTGATGAATACTTCACCAAAATTTTTCCGCTTTTTAAAAACTTGTATTCTTAAATATGGGAACAAATTTCATCTTGGGAGTGGCTTGGCCGGTGGATTTGAGTGTCACATGCCCTTAAGGATGATCCAAATTTTTCTCTTCGTCTAGTAATAATTTAAATATATTCAGAAAAAAGATTCTTTGATTGAGAGAAAATTTGTTTGAATTTAACAAAAATATTTATTGACAAATCCTATAAAAAATTACTTAGAATACAAGCCGATTAAAGTCCTAAAAAGTTTATTATTTCGGGAATTTATTATGAGTAAAAAAAGACAAAAATAAATGTAATATCTTTTTATCTAACTAAAAAAATGGATACTTTGGGTTCCAACTGGAGGGAATAAAAAACGAATTTTCAATAAAAGAGTTAAATTTTCAAGCAAAGAGATAAATCTAAAAAAATTTAATTTTTAAAAAATTAGTTTAATTTATAACCAAACGGTTAAACTTTCATCCAAGAATTCAATAAATTTCCTAGGAAAAAGAGTTAATTTTCAACCAAAAATATTAAATTTGTACAAAAATGAGGAATATTCAACTCAAAAATATGATTTAACTTTTTAAGTTTTAAATTTCAAGAGCAGGAAAAATAAAAAAAATAAATGCAATATCTTCTTTGATAACTAACCAAATGGATTTTTTGGGCTCCAATTAAAATTTATTTTTATATGTATATTTCGATTTATTTTAGAGAAAGAGTAAATGTGTACTGAACTTTCGACGCGAATATACAATAATAAATATAAAGTAAATTCAAATTAAATAAAATATTCTTATAATTGAAAATATCAAATGAGATAGCCATAATATAAAATTTAAAAGAAACATGTCAAAAAAATATTCGACTTTGACAAAAATGAAATACCACTTGGGTCACTACCAATTTTTGACCCGGCACTGGTCGTTTCTCACAAGCGCGGATATTATGCGTTAGGGAATTGCGTTGTAGGTAGTAGTGTTCAGTTAGATTATAGCATAAGTTTTGTGTGCGTTAGATAAGTGAAAAATGCGTTTCTCGTGTGTTAACTGTGTGAACTTTGTGATCTAAACAAAATACAACAAATCTGGTGTTCTGCTTCGCAGTACCACTTTATTTATTTGCTTTAGAACCCTTCATATTTTCCCAGACTGTCCTAGACATTTTAGAGTCTCCAAAATGTTTTTGCGTTACCAAATTTTCTAGATAGTCCTGGACTTTATGTGGTTCTTTCTTGTACTTAATATTGAAATATCTCGTAAATTTTCAAAGAAGGAGGCTTTTAATTTTTATAATATTTTGTTACCCGTCCAAGATTCTCAGACTGAGTTCTACACTTTTTATAGGACAAATTTTTTCCGTGCACGATTGCAAACGTCCCATACGTGCTTGCGCAAAGTTTGAAGACAGTCATCTGTGCACCTATAAAATTTAATGTGTACGCAGATAGTGAAGATGCTTCGCACAAAGGCACCCTTCCTATATGTAACTAATCTGCCGTGTAAATGAAATAAAACGTATCTGCAGTTTGGATGAGTCATCTGTCACTTTTACCAATCTTTTGAATTAAACTCAAATGTCCTTGATTCTGATAGTGTTTCATGAATATACATTTCGTAATACGATGTACATATTCAATGGTCATAATAAAAACATAAATTAGGGATTTTTAAATCCTATTTTAAACATTTGTAAAAATGACAGATGACTGATCCGAACTGTAGATACGCTTTATTTCATTTGCACGACAGTAATGCACAGAGAAAACTAGAGATTCAATTTTGTTTCAAGTCATTTCCTTACAAACTCATTTTAAACTTCAGTTATGTTCAATCGCTTGATCAATGTAAAACCTGAAAAACAATTGAATTTATTTTACTATTCGCATTGCTCAAATTGAATTTATTACGGTTCGACTCTATTTCAGTGCATTTTGACGCGGTTTATTTGTTTAGAATAAAACTTTTCTTTTTGCATTTCTGAATGAGTTAGCACCAGTTATTATATATTTTTCAAGTTACCTAATGGATCCGATTAATTATATGGATATTCGATTTTAAAACCTTGGATTACAGATTTCAATATCTCAGATTATAAAATTTGAGATTTTAACATTATATCCGGTAACATATTTTTTATTACTGGGTACAATTCAATTTTCTCAGTGTGATAACGCATTATTTTTAGAATAAAAATCACTGCGCTCCAATTCATTAAGTTTATTTTTGACAAATAAATATTGCAACTATTAATCGAGTTTAGCATGTACACTGCATTGTTAACCAGTGTAATAATTCAATCGATTTTCTTCTAAAGGGATTATCATTATTGCATAGTACTTTTAAATACCACTTAACGGAATCGTAATCCAAGCCAGTTTATCTTGTGAAGGGTTTCTTATCCTACCATGCAGAAATAAATGCAACTTTCTCATAAAATACTTTTAATCTGTAGAATTGTCAGAAATTAGACTAATATTTAAAAATGGTAGCTTTCACTTAAATATCAATTTTAAGGGGGTTCAGATTCTATGTCATTTTCGATATCCAGCAATAACGGACCAATTTTTACAAGTGGAATAAAGAAGTCGTAGTCGTTTCTAGGGTCCAACAGTCTCTCTATGAACTACTTGGTTGAGCTACGAATCCAAGGTCATTTCATTTGAAACAATTGAGATAAAAAACTCATTTGTCATTTTTAGTTTGCATCTTGTAATCATAAAAATCAATCTTAGATGGAAATTATTTGTTTTCTCTGAAATAAAAATCAAAAAAATATTTTTATAAAAAGAAACTCTCTTTTAAAAATTACTACTGGTCGAGAAATTACTGAATCAATTAAAAAACATTAATCTTGATCTATAAATAACGAACTCGGCCTTGTATATATAGACATCTATTATACAATTTTTCTCTATTAAAAATAGTATTTCGACATTCCTCGTATAACAATGCATATAGTGTTAGTCACCGTCTATTTAGTGAATCATACAGGTCAAGAACTAGTAGTACCTTTAGAATCAATATATATGTATAACACTGGTTTACGCTTGTCATAAGATCCATTAAATAATTAAATGTTATGTTTCTAAAATCGAACAAATATGATTCCATGTATCATGTTTAGCAAAAATCCATTCACATTCTCGTTCTCTTTCTTTTTGTATAATGTGGTCTTCGTACTAGAGTAATTGTACTCCATTTCAGGTAAAAAATGCAATTACTGTTCTAGAAGACATTGTTCGGTAATGTCCCATCTGAGAATACTGCCGCAAAACAGTTATATAGTTTGTGTCTGATAAGGTCATGGGGATTGGAACATTTTCTATCATTTATAGCCACATAATCTATCAATTTTAGTTGCTGATTTATTTGAATAAAAGAATCCTACGAGAGTTCTCACATGATTTTATTTTTCAGCTGGTATATGGAAAAAAAAGGTTTCGAAAATTTACTTGATTGTCTTACTTGAATAGGCCAAAAAGTTAAAAAATTTCGTATAACGTTTTGTAGCAAGGTTCAAGACAATCCTCAAAATAGTAAAAAGAGGTTGACAATTATTCCATGACTCTTGGAATAGTGTAAAGGTATTTTCGAGAGTCATGAAATAATTCGTGGAGTCTTTTTATTATTTCGAGGATTGTCTTGAACCTTGTAATAAACGTTATACGAAATTTTTATAAATTTGTGGCCTATCCTAAAGTCCTAGACGGTTAACTAAAATTGCTAAAACTTATTTTTCCATGTATAATGTATCCATGAGCAACAGTATCGATAATAATTTTACGTCTTGTTTTATGAACACAGTTAATTATGTGGTCTTTACATGCAACTTGTATTGTATCCTTTCTGTTTTCCTTTTAAATCAATAGATATGTATGTAACGTGTAGAAAAATAGGTCAGTTTTATACATATTTGCGTTCATTACAATATTTCAAATTCAGGAATCAGTATAAATATCAAGTAAATATATGAAGAGATATTTCCAGAAAATAAATTTGTTCATCAGTAAACATCGAAAATGATTTACTGCAAATCCTAAAAACTAAACATTCTTCAAGTGAACCGAATTTCAAAAATGTGTATGTCAAATTTCAAAAATGAATATGTCAACTTTTACTTTTAATTTACTCTTTTTAAATTAGTATTTTAATTTTCAACATAATTTATAGTGAGCATCATATAACTAAGGTTGGTCATTAAAAGAGTTTTAAATGTACTGGAACTTGGATTGTAGTAAACTTGATTTTTGCGTTCCGAGAACTGATGCCGCTCGGCGGTTTCGGATGAGAGTCGCAGCGGGTCCGAGAAGGGAAACGCTGCTCAGTCACGCGTGACAAACAACAGAAGGGCTGCACTCAACGTTGATGCTTACCTTCTGAGTTCCTGGCTTTGTGTCGAAGGTCAAAACCAAAACTTTGCACAAATTCAAGTTCCAGTATATATGTTAATAGATTCATCTCATCAAAATGAATTAATTTGGTACTTTCTATTATATTTCTTTATCAAAAAGTTTTAAAAAATTATTTACAAACCAATCAAATTTTTTTTAAATACATTTTTTGTGAATGTTATATTAATTTATTAAAAGTTGAAGTATTTGAATTAAAAAATTTGAAACATGTCAATATATAATTTTCAAATTTTTTCCTATAACTTTTCAAAATTACTTAATGAAACAATAGCTAATTTGAATTCGCTTATTCTAATTCTAATTTTATATCCGAACGTTTTACACATATAGCGGGGAAACATATAATTTTTTCATTCTATATATTCATTGCATTATATACATCACTTTTCCGCCTTCGTAAATTTATTTGAATA
Source organism: Druon quercuslanigerum (assembly GCA_010014905.2). Taxonomy (NCBI): domain Eukaryota; kingdom Metazoa; phylum Arthropoda; class Insecta; order Hymenoptera; family Cynipidae; genus Druon; species Druon quercuslanigerum. The sequence continues at coordinate 5,856 of JAAAKG020146010.1, forward strand.
TTTGAGATTTTCGGTTCTTGAAAAAGATTCTTTATGACTTTATTCAGTAGTTTTTTCATATTATGCAGAAAATTCGTTGACTTACAAAACGAAAAGCTCCACAATTCCTGAAGAAGATAATTTCAATAAAAACTTATTTCATATGGAAAATTTTCGAGCTTAAAATGAGTTATTAACCATGAACATTGAAAACAATTCACGAACTTTACCAATCAATATACAAAGCGAATTACCTCAGAGCTTGACTGCACGTCGAAAATATCCTTCATTGAAAAGTATTCGAACTGTGGAATTTAAAATTGGAACATAAAAAATTTTAAGGAATTTCAAATGGAACTCATTCCAAATTTTGTGCATTATTATTTTTTTTTTTTTAGAGTTTTAAAGTAATTTTTGTTGGACTATACAGATTTAGTATCCTCTCATTTATGTATGCATAATTTAAGTTTCATTTTCATGTTTCTCAAATCCATTGCCATTAGACAAGTTATAATCTACAAATCATCCTCATTCGTAACAGCTCCATACGCACATGAAACCGCATTCGCGTGTAGGTAATATTGGTGCCTTTTATAACCAGAGCTACATTCCTTTCATGTTTTCACATTTCTAATCAGGCCAAATCGCCAATAGAGTCATGCCAGGAAGTGTTGACAATAGTAATTGCGTATTGCACTCAATGTGAATATTTCATAACCAGTTCATTTGAAAAATTGCATTAGGGCACAATCGTCTAAAATAGAAATTTACTATTCATAAGCACCCGCAGGTCGTGTTTCTTAAACGTTTTAAAAGTTTTTTTAGAAATGCTCACCATTACGTTCTTAAGAGAGCTGTCGTTTGCGATTTATTATTTTTTTTAAAGAAAAAAATATATAAACAAGCAATGTGACAAAATTGACCATTTCAGCTTTGCGAATTTTTATCTGAAACAAATATAGAGAGAAACTCACTATCAGCCGGAATTATTGCATCCACATCCATAGAACAAAACAATTATAATTATTATATTAAAATTTATTATTATAAACAATTTCATAAGAAAATTCTTGCTAGTTTTTTTTTCTCATATAAAAAATTGTTTATTTCACGCTGTTTGCTAATTTTTTAAGAGTCATAATTTATAACGAAAAATTAGCATAAGTCAACATTTACTGTTATTATGAATATTTTTATAAACAAATTCTCAATAAATGAGTTTGCTCATAGGAAAATTGATTTTTTTTTACCAAAAGTGATTCACAATAATTGTCTCCAGAGGAATTTATGTATTTCGAGCTTTATCAAACATAAGTAATATAGATTGTTAATAATAATTTAGTTAAACAAAACTCCTAACCGGTCGTTTATTCGAAAAAAAAATAATTTTTTCTTAAATTGTTGTTTTTTATAAACGAAGTTGATTAAGAAGAAAATTTATATGATTATTATACATACTTTTTAAAGAGACGTTCAGTTCTTAAATTATTCGACTAAAAACAGTAATTCAAAAATTGGATATGAGATACAAAATAACAATTTTCTTAATTTTTAATAACAGCTTCTTTAAAAAATGTCACAATCTGCCGTTTGATTGCTGAAAAAAGTTATTTTTCTTCAATAATTTTTGCAATAGGCTTAATTGTGATATTGAACCAACTAAATTTATTAGTAATTGATACATCTCTCTATAATTTTCACACAAAAAGAAGGCGATCAAAGTGCTGTATCAACTGATACTTATAATAATAAGATTATTTTAAAAAATTGAATAAATAAATTTAAATTCAGTACTCCAATCAATCTTATATTCGAATTGTTCTATTAATTCTTCGACTTCTTGATCAAGTTGGTTCTATATCACAATTATGCTTACCACGAAAATGACTGAAGAAAAACTAACTTTTTTACGATCAAACAGCAGACTGCGATCTTTTAAATAGAAAATGTAATTAAACATCACTCAAATTGTTATTTAATGTATCATCTAGTTTTAGGAATCGCTTTTAGTTTATTTGCGTATAATTTAAGTGAAAAAACGTCTCTTTTGTATTTGAAAATGATAATTTTTAGTTCTGCTTAAAAAATGTTTACAATAATTATATAAATTATTTTTAGCCAATTTATTTCGCTAATAATCGCAATAAATGTCCCTTCAATAATAATTAAAGAAAAAAAATTTATCTACGAGGAAATGGCCGGTTGAGACATTTGTTAAACGAAATTGTTATTTACAATCTATACTAGTTGCGTTCGCATAAAAGCCTTTGAGGATAATCCAGAAACACTTTTGGTTTGAACAATCTATTTAGCTATGAAAAAAACTCATTTATTGAGAATTCGTTTATAAAAATATTTGTAAAAACATTAAATGTTAACTTATGCTCATTTTTTTATCACAAACGATGACTCTTATGACTGGTCTTAAAAACTACCGTAAAACAAACAATTTTTTCTTTGAGAAAAAAAACTAGTACAAAATTGTTTATAAAAATTGATTATAATGCTTAAGTTGAATATTATTAGAATTATTTCCGTTTTTTGAGTTCAGGTAGAGATAAAAATTCATAAAGCTGAAATGGCCAATTTTGTCACCTTATTTGTTTATATATTTTTTCTTTTAGAAAAAATTACCAAAGAACAAACGAGAGTTCTTTCCAAAATTTAATCCTGAGCATTTCTAAAGAAAAAAGTTTTTAAAACGGTAAAGAAATATCACCTGTGGACGATTATAAACAGGAATGTTCTATTCCAGATCCATGTACACTTGAAATACATAAAACTTCCTTATTTATTTTATTTATTAGAATTATTCCTTGTTCTTGTGATGAAATTATCACATGAAATAAAACAACACCTGCAAATATTGACGTAATAATTTCTTTTGCGCGCTTATATAACTTTGCATAAATATAGAAACGATGTTATGCAAATCTAATTTAATTATAGTTTAAGAATCTAATCTTATCCTGTGTTTCTCGGATTTCCATTTTTTAATGGAATTTCCCTAACTAAAATAGACGATTGACGAATAACAGCGGGACTAAAAATTAACAAATTCAGCATTTAAAAAAGTATCTGGCTGAATTAACAAAAATATTTTGTTACTATTTGTGTAACCAACTTTTTGCCTCCTCATCAAATTTCGGTTATTTTTACAAAGAATTTGTTGAATAAAAAAATCGAATTTCTATTATTTTTATTATCTCAAAACAAGAAAAATTATATTTTTCCTTTTTCTCAGATGTTTATGACAATGCTGTAACTAAAATACTTTTAGCATGATGAGTGCATTTTAAAAACGCTGTTGCAATCATCCATCATCAAAAATAAAGACTAGCGTTGAAACATTTTTTTAATTAGTCCCTATTTAATAATAATTTTCTAAAATTATTATACTCGTAGATTACTTTTTAAGTTTCAAAATAAATTGTTGACTCGAAAAATTAAAATATTCCTCTAACATTTCGAATTTCTATCAAAAATAGTTGGCTAACGAACTTTCAAAAGTGACGACGTGCTCGCAAAAATACATACATAGAGACAGAAGCATTAGTAAAAACTCGTTTTTTCGGATTCAGAAGGTCTCAAAACGTGGACATTTGACAAAAAAAAGGGAGGGGGGGTCCATATTTAACACAAATCTAATTAACTTCTTTGATGAGAATATAAAAAAACGTCATTAACCAGATTACATAGAATCTATATAACAGATAAAAAACAGGTTTTCACATTTAAAAAAAATTGTAACTTCCGAAAAATTTTTCTTTTAATTTCTAATTTTTAATTGTGGTTCGCTACTACTAAGATGATCCCTTCAAAGTTCGGTCATAGCTTTATAGTCCATAATCAATACTTTATGACTTTTTAGATGTATACAAAGTGTAACAATTACGGACCCTAGTATATAACATCAATAGAGAAGTATAAAACGCTAAAAGCATTTGTTTTATTTAACGTAAACTTTAATTTTGATGGAGTCACGCACAGCTGCAGTTCAATATTTAATTCTTAATTCCAAATATAATTATTTACATTAAAAATTGTCAAGGTTAAAAACTTTTTATAAAAATAAAACTGTTTAATTTGGTTTGGCAATTTTTTTAAAAGTGCGTCATCTATTTCGAGCGATTTGATGTCCTAAATGATTAACGGTCGATATATGCATAACAAATATGCATGATATACGCAAATCATCACAAGCAATTTCCGCTCATAGCAATCAATACGGTGAACACAATGAATAATAAAATTGTACCGCATTATCTACTAGTCTGCTACCCTATTTATTCGTTTTCTTATCCCCCTTGATAACTATAGCTCGTCAGTTTTTGTAAACTTATACAGTGTAATAAAGTTTATATATGACACAGACTTTTAAGGAAGGTATAAAACTTTTTTCAAATGAACTGATCAAATTTTATTATCTATCCTTCGTATAACAGTAAAACCCCGAGATATCTGAAGTTAGATAAAAACTCTGCAAACAATTAAAAAATACAATTATCCGAATTTCTCTCCGCCTCGTGATAAAAAATTATCTGACGTCGTATAATTTTATTCACGGATCTCATATTCTGCGTTTATTCGTTTTTCTAATAGTTTGCTCTACAGTGAGTATAATTTTCAACCAACAAGAAGACATTAAAAAAAAAAGTTTAATTTTCCACCTGGCACTATGAATTTTCAATAAAAGCAATAATTTTCTACCAGTAAGTTATTTCTTTCAATGAATAGTTAAATTTTTAATCAAATAGATCAATTTCCTAGCAAAATAGTTGCATTTTTGTCTGAATAATTTATTTTCAAACTACACTGAGAAACCTTACTTAGTATTTTTTGTTAAAATTCACCCTAAATTTTACTATCCGAACTTAGCAATCAGGGGCAAAAAGCATGTTTTAATAATATTTACTAATTTCAATA
>JAAAKG020146011.1:0-32678 GCA_010014905.2 Druon quercuslanigerum
CCTGAAGACCTTTTCTCCCCCCCCCCCCCCCCCACCTTTCAGATAGTTGGAAGAAATCACTCTGATTGTATAATTTATTAGCAAGGTACAGAAATATATGCTGAAGTAAAGGAATTTTCTTCTCTATTTGAAATCAAATACAAATTCAGTCATTTGTATATAAAGAACATATAATACGAAACGCTGAGCGCGCTTAAAGTTTTGGGTTCCTATTATAAGATGAACAGAAACGAGCGTGGATTTTGAACCTAAATATCGAGCGCAAAGCGCTAGTGCCTTGATGAGATGAGAATGTGTTCCTTAAGATTCCATAGGTACCTTAAGTAAATTAGTGCTTTTGTTTACGTAAAACTGACGCAATTGAACCAAAAGCATGTCATAAAGTAAACGGACAAATTGATCATGGGGTTATTTTGTCATGAGGTGTCATATTTGCGGCGAAATATTTTTATACAAAAACTCAATTTCAGCACTAAACCACCACTCACTTCTGGCGGTCTGGCATTTTGGTTATTTCGGATTCTCAAACAAACAAATAACACTATTTCTGAAACAATTTAAATTTAGTTTAATGGGAAGAAGTTATAGCCTGAAGACAAAAAACTCTGTATAATTGTTAATTACACAACCAATTTAAAATAAAAATGAAATTATTTAATAGTTGAGCACTAAATGGCAAGTTTTTTAATAATATTATTTGTTTTCTAAGAGCAGAAATGCAATTATATCTGATCTCGAACAGAGAATCACCCCAGATAATTATGTGGAATTTTTAAATTATGGACTTTTCGTGAAGAATTATATTTTAACTTGATGAAAGTGGCGTTAAGAGTCTGCACTCGGATTCTTCGAATGAGGAACAAAAACTATATTATAACATACACCTAGTAAATTTTGTTTTCATAATTGTTAAAAAAAATTATTGTTTTATTATTGTTAAAATGAAAGTCATATCTCGTAAAACATTCAGTTATAGTAAATGCTCTATCTAAATTGACGATTATTCTCACTATAAATTTAGAAAATCTGAATTAAGGATCGCCATAAGCGACCTCGTAAGGATAACGTAAGGATACCGAGTTTCAAAACTATTGAATAGCTTTTCCCAAAAGTTGTTCGCCATTTTGGATCCGCCATTTTGAATCTAGAAACTGTGAATTGATTATTGTAATCGGCGATTTTAAAAACGTGAGAACACTGAGTTTTAAAAATATTGAATAGCTTTTCCCAACATTATTTCGCCATTTTAAACTCCGAAAATCTGAATTGCGTATCGTAATCAGCGCCATCGGAAACGTAAGTATATCAGCAATTATAGAATTCCAATTACAACTTCATATTTTGGACAGGTTTTCGGATTTTTCGATCACTGTGCGTCTATACGTTCTGTATGCTTTTCTCGTTTTAACATTAAGTTTCCTGCATGCTTGATTGACTGCTTAAAGATTTGGTGACAGGGAAAAATATGAAATAAAATTTTCAATTTTTGTTTCATTTTATTTAAGGGATGAAATCCTTGCGATTAAATTTATTATTTTATTTCTTATTATTTGATTTAAATTATGAAAGTCTTTTAATACTTGGAAAAACTGAAATCATGTTAAATCCTATGTAGAATTTTAAAGACCGTGAAATCTTTAAAATGTCATTGTAAGAATTTACAAATGCTGAAATCTATAAATTCCTTCGAGTGATGTTAAAATTCTATTTAAATGTTATGAAATTTCCTTCACTTGATTAAAAATCCCCGAAGCGTGAGATACATAAATCATCGCGCGTACTAAAGCTTGCTAGCAGCGTGCGCAGCAGTCACTGGCAATATGCCGCCACTGCGTGCAGAGTTTATTTTTTAGAACCCTAATCAAATTTTAACGTTTTAGAAATTCATTATTTACACCTATGAACTTAGATAATAAAGATAAAGATAATGAATGAAATACGCAGCACATAATATGTTTAAGGCATTGCATATGTTTATTGTTAAATTATTATTCTAAGTTCCCATTTATACATTAAGAAGCTTTTTGCCTCGTTGGAAAATATAAAGAGTGTTTCTACTCTCGCTCATTTTTTGGCTTTCATCCTCAATTCTATTGATGAATATTAAAATATATAATTTATTATATAATTAATAATTTAAATAATTTTATGTACATTTTGTAAGCTTGAATCAAATTAAATTTGGAAACTTTCTCTGAAATAAAGTTGGTAATTGATTGAATTAGAGATTTTCGAATAATGTTAAAATAGTCGACAAATTAAGATTCTCTTATAAAAGAGTATTAATTCTTGTATGAATTCTTGTATTAATTCTTGTATAAAAGTATGAATTCTTGAAATTCCGTGAGAAGAGAAGAATAGGGAAAAGATTGCAAAACTTGTGGAAAAGAAAATGCAAGGCGAACTTTCCCTCTCGGTTTTTCTTTTGTTGTACAACTGTCTTTTTAAATATATGTAGTTTAGGCCTTTTTCTATATTAAATTCTCTGTTTCTTCTTACAGAGTTAGGTTTTCATTCTTCTGCTCCTGCCAAACCTTTTCTTCGTGCCAGGTCCAGGTCTCCTCCTGGCATACCTTCTTCTTTTCGCCTAGGTGCATTCACAATTGAAGAACTCAGATCTGTTCGTCTCATTCCGAAATGGAATTGGACCCGGCAATTTGAAATTCGATTATATACTTTTCTTCGCGATGCAAAAATTTATGCGAGAGGAAAACATAATGCGATTGTGCCTCTGCCAATTGGAGAAGAACCTTTGTTATCGACATCCAATGATGAGTAAAAATAAACATGAAAAACGGGGAAATTTAAGAAATGACCGCAGAAGAAATCGATGAATCCCCTATAGGCAAAAACCCAATTTTAAAGAATTTTCCACTAATAATAGTGGATTGATTTTGGCAACGATTGTTGAATTTACTTTGTTAATTTTAATTGAATCCTTTCATATTTAAGGACCAGCGTTTTATTCTTGTCAGAGATTTTGAATAGATTTATAATTAGAATAAAACAAATATTACAATAATGTTTTTTACAAATAAATTTTTTACCAAAGCGGACGCATTTTCAACATGCTAAATTAACATTTAAATAAACAGATAAATTTTTAAAAAAATAGAAGAATTTGCAAATAAAATTATAATGTACAAATTAATAAATCTAAAAGTTAAGTTAGCAAAGCTTTAGGGAATTTGGAGTCTATATAGAATTATGAATAGTAAATCCCGAGGTTTGACCACTGGGTGCCGCTCGGGATAAAGTATTATTTAATAATCGGAATTTACTAAAAAATATTGTTTCTAATGATTTTAAGCTAAAAAAGAAAAATTTTTACCTAAAAAATATACTTTTCAATGAAATTATCAATTATAATAAATGATTTTTAAAAAGTTTAATATTCAACCAATCATTATCAATCAGAAGTTGACGTCAGTACTGTCTTATTCTGTAAGTACACACATTTTGCGTCATTTGCCTCCGCAGTTTCGAAATCTGCTTTAGCAACATTGATACGTTTATCGTACTCTCAGCCATTACTTACAGTTTGAAACAAATATTATCATTCAGATATTAAGTTAAATAATTTGAAATTAAATTCTCGGATATCACTTCACGTTTTTACCGAATTATACAATTATTTAAAACTCATTAAAATCGACTTAATTCGTTTTCCTTTTTATTATTTAATTTAAATTATGGAAACCTTATTTTTCATAAACAAACCTATACTCTTGTTACACGTTTAGAACAAACTTTATAATTATAAAATATTAATGTTTATACATAACATTAATAAAGCCTTTAACATATTCTACTGGAATAATCTCAGGCATGCGAGAAACAATTTCAAATTACAATTACTCTTATTTGGAATAAGAAAATTTTGAAACATGGTCGTCGAGATAGATTTGCTAAAAAAAGTTACTGGATTTCAAAGTAGGCCTATAGGGGACCTGCAGACCTGGGCAATAACCAAAGTATCGTGTTTTCTAAAACTCGGGTAGTCGGGTCATCCCAAATGATTTATACAATTTGTTAGCATCTTGCTTTAACGCTCAAATTGGTTATAGGATTATTTTCTCATAGAGTGTCATATTTGTGGCGAAATGTTTGTATACGAGAACTCAACGTCAATACTACGCCACCACTCACTCTCGGCGTTCTGGCATTCTGGTTATTTGGTTTGATGCTCAAATAAGCTTCATAAAACTATTGCGCGTTTATTTTATTTTACTTGCATCTGAAACTTGATGTCGAATGAAAAATCTTTAAAATCCAGAACAATGCGTCGAATACCCGGATATCCTGATAATATCTGATGATCTGGATACCCGAGTAATACCCGTAATCTCTAGTTTCTGGCTTCCCGAGTATCCAAGTAAATATACGAATACCTGCCAGGAAGACCCAGCCATATATTAGCCTCTAGAAATGTAAAAAATAAAGAATGAGAAGTCTTAGACGTCAAAAAGGGAATAGAGATTCTTATTCTCGTACATGTTAGTGAACTCTATCTACCTTTCGTTTCACCTCCCCTGCTTCGAAAAAGCAGTCTCGTAAGTTAATTGAAATAATCTGAATCTACAGCACATCCCATGCTTGAGATGAGAAAAGTGCGATTCTTTGACTGCTGAGCCTCTATGTTAAGTACACCACCAATTCAGATCGTACATCCTTTTTACGCTACGAAAAAAGATGACTCAGTTCATTTCTCCAAAGATAGATGCCGACAGTAAGTCTAGTAAGCCTGTAAACAAGCAAAAGATTATTCCAGGTTGTTTATTCTTCTGGTAAAGGAAGCAAAGAGGTCATATTAACGAAAAGCTTCACTTATTAGGAAAATCACTCGGAAAAAGAGAAAAACGACTCTACTGATCTAGTCAGGGACCTCCTCAAGTTAATCCGAAAGTAGAGCTTTCGGTGGATGACGTGGCTGAGAAACGCGACGAAAATTTTCAAGACATTTAGTGCTTAGCTGTTACTGCATTGTCAGCTATTGGTCCAGCTATTTTAAATTTATTACAAGAGTAACATGACCCCTTGAATCAGCTAGAAATGAACAAACCTGACAATTATATATGCCTTATATTCCACTTACAGAAGCTAAATAATTTCATGCAGGTATTTCATTTTAACATCCAGGGCACTGGTAAGGCTTTTAAATCAATAGAAAAAGATACATGTATGATTCACTTAGATCTATAAGGATGGTTTGCCCTGTGTATCCATTGACAAAAGTTGCACAAATTTTTCGAGGTTCCTCTATGATAGGGTTTGAGACGAACTTTCATGCTTACGAGCTCACTTAAATATTAGCCCGTTTGGCTGGATTAAAATCTTGAAGTTGGTAGTCAATTATGCAAAAGAAAAAAGCTTTTTTTGGTTTTATATCTACACGCTTGTCATAACTTAAAAAACTCTTTATAAAGATATGTTCGTACTTATGTGTTTTATTAAATTCAAAATGTTTATTGATAGAACTTCCTAGTAATTTGCCCAATCAGTAGCACAATCAGCGACAAATTTCCAACGAATGGCCTATGGTATGCTTCCAGATTTATATACGTGGAAAAATATTTACCAACTATGTTAAATCCAATATGACAGTTTTCCGTAATGAAGTAAATTTTTTCAGATACGATTCAAAGTGGCTGGGGAACCACATGTCAAAATAAGTTAATTCACGGCTTCTGGAATAAAGAAGAATGCTCACGGCATATAAATTATCTTAAAATTATGGCTGTATTATGGGAGTTAAAGTATTTCGCGGGAAATTATCAGGAATGTAAAATATTATTTCGTATAAAAATTACTTAAGTTACTTATATTAATAAAATGGGCAGAATTCAATATTCACATCCTAGTATTATAAACAGAGAGATCTGGAATACTTGAAAGCAAAAAATTAATTGGATTTTTGCTTCTGACATTGTCTAGATAGAAAATGCTGAAGCAGACAGGCCATCTAGAATTAAAACTTAAGACGTTGAATGGGAGTTAGCCAGATAAAAATATTTTTCATTCTTACTAACTTTAATTTTTACTAACTTTTTATTTTCACCTTACAGAACACCACTGCAGCCTTTGACATACTCACTTTTCCTGGCTGCCGCACTCCTATTCGGAAAATTTATGCAAGGAAAACATATGCCGTAGGAACAATAGCGGATACTTTTATGGTAACTCAAATATGACTGGGTCTGCGATATCCCTAATTTCTAACAATAGAATTTCTGATAACGTAATTGCAATTTTTTTAGAGGTATTTATAAACTAATCCATCCCGACTTAAGCATGTTTGAACAAGAAATGTGCCTACAGTTTTAGCCAAATTTCTAAATGGTTTCAGCTTAATGTACCTAATCTGCAAAAATTTACTGAGGAGTTTGTAATACTCCCAGCTTCAGAAATAGGTCAGTAAGTTCAGACCCTGTAGCTCAGTCCATTAGCTATCATTGTATTCTGAAGTAGAAATTAAGATTGCAGCTCTGATAAATACGTTTTGGGCTAGTTCATATCAGCCTTGTCCAGTTCTACCTTACTTTCATGATAAACCATAACTATGTGCAGCTTCGACCTTAAAGCGTTATTTAGAAAGAAGTGTAGAGAAATTTTCATTGGTGTAAAGAAACCACAAGTCATAGCACTAGACAAGCATCCACCTTTTCAGATTTTAATCTGATTCTGATTATACGAAATTATACAAATTCTGATATCAGTTTTAACAAACTTAGTATTCATGCTCTTTTCGAAATAATTCTAATGAAGTTCAAATATATAAGCAATTTAAACCTGATACCGATGATGAATGAGATAACGAATAGAATATATAATCGGATCAAGAAACAGAATATTCATTAGTCAAATTATCAATAAAAGCCCTCGTTGTTAAATTAATTAGATGTTACTTCATTCAGTAAAGATGAAGATTGTTTTTTCTCTAGCCATAGTTTTGGCGGTTACCTTCAATTTTATTGGTAAATATAATAATATAATAATTATTATTATTTTTTATAATTAATTGCTTAAAGAAGATACACCCTAAGAATATCAGAATAAATATAGCGTACAAAATTCGTATTACAGCTATGGCCTTAAGTAGATAACTGATATTATATTTTATTTACCATGTTCTAAACAAAGTTGAGTTCAAAAAGTTAAAATATTTCAGAAGATATTAAGGATTTGAATAGATATCAGAGATTTAGGAAAAAAAAGAATTTTAACCAATTTTTTAAAACCTATTTTTAGTGTGGCTACCTAAGCAGGAACGAGTATTTGAATTCTGATTATAATTCTGAATTGAGTAGAAAATATATAGATTATCTATTTAAATGATGGACTGCGCTGAAACCTAAATTCTTATTTATATTTTGATATCAGTTTAACAGGTTTAGTAATTAAAACTTTTTTTCAGGAAAATAACTGTATTGAAATGTAAATATCTGAAACAAAACAAACTTAACGCCTTTGATTTCTCAGATAACCACTATGAGATACTAAATATCAAATGAGATATCAAATGAAGAACACAAATATTGATTAATTAATTTTTTAATGAATTTATAATTAACAAACCAATTATTTTTAGTCTGATTAGAAAATATAAGGATTGTTAACACTTTCGTATCGTGAGTGTGATTTTCATCAATTCTATTTGTAAATATAATAATGAACTGCAATATGAGACTTACCAACGAAGATGATAAAGTTTCAATAAAAGAATGTGTATTCCTTATTGAATTTTAATAATTTACTTCGCATTTAAGCGAAAGACAAGTAAAGGGAAAAAAGAGAAATTCTTTTGAAAAAGGAATTAAGGATAAAGTGTGACATCTGTGGAAGGAAATGCAGAAACCACAATGTTTATCGCAATTTTTCCTTTATGGTAGAACTGTTTCTAATTACCCAATTACAATAATTTTTAGAAATATATTTCTTTTGTTTAAAGTAATTTTATGCCTAGCTGTGACAACAGTTAACTTTGTGGAGTTTACGTTCTTTGTCAAAAGCGATTTTCGGAAAAATACTTCTCATGTTTTAAGGCTTATTTTACAACTAATTTGCACAAGTGTATTTTCTTTGAGTTTATTTTTTTAAGCTTTTTCCTAATTGAATTTTCTGTTTTTTCTCGCAGAGTTTAGTTTGCAGTTCGATCACTCACCTGATGGCGCATCTATTTCTGGAATTCAACGTGGCAGATCCTCTTCTTCTGAAAGGTCTTCTCACGTCAGACCTCATCCTTCGGTTTCTCCTGTCAGGGGTTCTCCAGTCAGTTCTTCTTCTCCTGCCGAGTCTTCTTTTCATGCCAGGTCCCCTACTGCTATTCCTTTCTCTCCCCAACTAGGTGGACTTACATTCGACCAACTTGGATCTATTCGGCTTATACCACACACAAATTCGAGCCGGCGGTTCGAAATTCGAAAATACGTTTTTCCTCGTGATACACAACTGCACGTTAAAGGAAGGGAAAATGTCAATATGCCCATGCCAACCGGAGACCAATCAGTACTATCAACTTCCATTGGTGAAGTCTTTGCAATATTAGAGCGAAATCGAACCATCCTTCGTGGAATATACACATTAAGATATGGACTTCGAGAAAGGGTTAAAATAAACATGTTCAACGCTCAAGTTGAAAAGATGAGCTTAGAAGAAATCAACGAATCTCCCTTAGGCAGCCGTTATCCAATCATCAGAAACTTTAAAACAATATTAATAGAAGCTTCACGTCAACAGTATTACCGGGTAAGAAGGAGTTGAATACATCCGAAATGTCTTTAAATGCGCACGATTTTATAAGACTTGTCTTATTTGGAACATTTTGAATGCGCACCAATATAATGCCGTTCAACTGAAGAATCGATAATTCTACTAAGAAAGTTTGTATTATATGTAGTTAATATTCCTGTTAAAAAAAGAACGCATGTATAGAGACAAGACGCCAATATTATTAAAAAAATTTGAAGAAAGTTCTGCGACAATAATTGTTTATCTGAAATAGGCAGATTAAGGAATCTTTTGTTGCCCATGGAGCAGCAGTAAAATATTACTTTAATGCACCACTACGAGCAAAACAACAAGGAGAAAGGAGTGCAAGTAGAGAGAAAGCAAAGAGCAAAAAAAAATTCGTTTGTAAACTTTTAAATCTATGAAGTGGATTTTGGACTTACAACGTCACCCACTGACGTGCGTACACGGTACAGTCAAGCGCCATTGTATGTAATAGAATGAAAGCGCTCATTCAGCCTATTTCAGATAAAATATCGTATGCACTATGGCATTTAAGTTTTTTTCTACTCGGCAAGAGTTTGCCCTTCCTCGCCTTGGGCTTGGATTTTTACATTTTTGCCACCTGGTATAAATTTCATCTTCCCTGCCTAGGTAGATAATCCACTATTACGTAAATAAATCTCCATTATACTTCTGAAAATTATATTTGTGTGATACAAGTGTCTTGTTCCGCATTTATTTTAACAGAAGCACTAGAGTGAAAAAACTACGTTATGTCAAATCTTTAATTGCTTTTCGTCAAACTTACATCACCAGAAACTGAGTACAAAGAATATTATCTTATAAAATACTTTTTAGTAGAAAACATTTTAATAGATAAAACGCACCCTTAGATTACCGTCAATTACCTTTAATTACTTGTAATTAAATCAACATGCTTACATTATTTAAATCATTTCGAAAGAAGGCAGGTTTGTGGGTATGTGTAGGTCCCAATGCGTTTAAAAAATATTTTAAAAAATACACAGATTCTAAAAGGTTTTGAAGATTTTATGTTTCCAACAAAGGTTTAAAAAGATTTTAAGAGATTTTATAGATTTCAAAGATTTTTACAAGTGCCAACAAATTTCAAAGATTTTAAAAAATTTCAATGATTTTTAAGGGCGTCTAATATTTCTGAAAAATTTTTAATATTTCAAATGTTACACAGAATTTTAAAAGATTTGTATAGATTTCACAAATATTTTAAACTGTTTGAAAGGATTCCAAACAAAAAAAAATGATAAAAGAGATATTTCAGGTTCCAATCGTGCACAAAACTACGAATTTTGCTGACGTTTCGTGAATATTGCAGTTCACTTTTTTAGGGCTGACCTGAGACTAAGGCATCAGGTTATGTTGTTCTCATGTATACTCTATACAATGCCTGTGATTGGCCAGAGCACCCCACCATGGGAACAGGGCGCACCTGATTGTCCAATCAAGTCTCATTTTGAAAAATCTGGGAGGACGGAAAGCCAAATTCGATTGGTACAATAACCGTTGTTATTATAACCTATGTTTTTTGGAAAAATATTGTGAGTTTTTGCGAAGACGGTTGCTTCATCAAATAAAATGTTATGTTCTGTTTAGATATGGTGTTAAGCTAGTGCTGGTGGCGTGAAATGTTTTAGCCTGACTTTACTCTGATGTTCGTTTATACGTTGGCTCACCGCTCTTCCGGTTTCTCCAATATAGACTTTGCTACAAGAACAAGAAATTTTATATACTCCTGGATCAATCAGATGTGCCTTTTTGTCTTTAGGTTTGTTTAGAAATCGTCCTATTTTCGTAGGTGGTTAAAAAATGACAGATTATTTTTAAGATAAAAGATGGTGAGAGCATGTATGTATCTATTTCTATGGGTGGGTTTTCTGTAAACTTCATGTCCATGTGTCGCCCACGTAGCGGAACCAAAATTCCGGTTTAAGTTTGGATTGAAAGAGAAGTAAGTATTATTGAGACAGTAATCTATTAAAGGTATGAGCACGAAGGGAAGTTTGCAAATGATTGATTAATACCAATTGTATCAGAGATTGGTACTTTCGTGGAGAGAGTTGTTACGTCGAAAGTCACTATGATGTCTTGCTTTTCAATGCGAATCTGTTGTATCTTTTTGATAAAATCAAAAGTGTTTTGGAGGTGAGTAACAAAGTTTTCTGTGAAAGGATTCAGTTTATTGGCGAGGGAGCGTGCTAGCTTGTGAGTAGGTGAGGTTATTGCGCCTTCTTAGAAGGTTTTTGTTTTACTGACTTATGTTTTTGTGGAGTCTTTTTAAGTTTTTTGTATTTATCGTCAGCTAGAAGGTCCATCATTTTGTTATTATAGTTTTCTTTATTTATTTTAAGTATTGTGTTTTTTAGATTTGCGGTTAATATTATAATTACTTTATTCCGATTAAGTTCTTTAATTGCTGTTTTGTTTGTTTTGTTAAGTTTGAGAAGGTTATTTGGGCTTCGCGTAAAATGTTGACCGTCCTACGTCGTATGTTCACTTTTTCAGGTGTGAGGGCATAGATTGTGGATTCAAAATTACTGATTATTTCTTCTTTTGGGATTTTGGAGGAAGCTACTGCAAAATTGTTTCCTTTAGATAAGACTGAAACCATATCGCTGCTAAGAGGAGGGTCAGAGATGTTTTTTACTGTGTTTGTTAGCGGTGTTTGCCTTACTGGAAGTAATTTCTCAAATTTTATTTTCTGTTTTTGTGTTCGAAGATCTTTAATCCGTTGGGATTGGTCAAACGATATGCGGTCCAATGTAGAACAAATGTCAAATCTTAGATTATTTGATAGGAAAAGATTAAGTTTCAATAGTTTTTTGGAGGTAGTGTGTAAGACAAAGTTGATGTGTTGTATTCTTTCTTTTAAGAAAAGCAAACTAGTCTTATGCAAATTTTATTTGGATTTTGATGTTCCCAAATTATTTTTCACTAGTAAGAATTTTGGGACGATTTTGTCGTCCCTGCGCCATTTTAAAAAGCTAAAGCTATATCCAAAGTGTTACAGAACAAATAGGACGAATTCTCAACAAACAAAACATCCAAATCATATTTAAACCACCTGCGAAAATAGGACAACTTCTGAGCAACACTAAAGACAAAAATGCACCTCTCAGTGATCCAGAAGTTTATATAATCCCTTGTTCTTGTGGCATAGTCTATAATTGAGAAACCGGGAGAGCGGTGAGCCAGCGTATAAAGGAACATGATAGTAAAGTTAGGCTAAAACATTTCACGCAATCAGCACTAGCTGAACCGTCATTGCAAAAACACACAATAATTTTCCAAGAAAACATAGAGAAGCAATCGCTATCTTGAAGCCAATCTTGAATACCAATCCTATTTGGCTTTCCGTCCTCCCGGATTTTTTAAAAGAAGACTTGATTAGCCAATCAGGTGCGTCCTGTCCCCAAGGTTATGCGCTCTGGCCAATCGCAGGCATCGTACAGAGTACACATAAAAACCACATAACATGATACGTCAGTTTTAGGTCAGCCCTGACTCAGTGAACTGCAATTTTGAAGAAAAGTCGAAAAAATTCGTAGTTTTATACTCGATGGAAACCCGAAACATCTTTTTTATCATAATGGATCATCGTTAAAGCATTAAATCTATTTTTAAAAAATAGGTTTCAAAGAATTTTATAATTATACGTCAATTAGCCGTTTCTTAATGTATAAAGCAAGTTTTTTAGTCCTTTTGCAACTGCGATTTTGAATATGAACCCGACTTTTGAAAATTTAGAAAAGTCGTATTCTTTGAATAACTGTCGGAACTGTCGATTGGCGTAGTCAGAATTCTGAAAGAATTGCATACTAATGAAGTTGTATTTGTTTATTTAACGAAAAACACGATATTTAAATCACAAAAATTCTTGATTGTAAATTTTCACCTCGAAACCGTGGTTCGATTTTTATAATTTGCGAATTTGGTGCGTCCATGCAACCTAAGCTTTAAGATCCATGCATAGGTTTTTACCAATTCAAGATGGTCGCATCCAATATGGCGGCTTGAAGTCGACAATTTTTTGCCCAATTTAATATTTTTCAATAACAAATTTTTTGATGATGAATGTTTAACAAAATCGGTATACATGTCTTTTATGCTTCGCTGATCACCAGATTTCAAAAATTCAAGACGGCGGATTCAATATGGTGCACAAAAATGTCAAAAAATGTTCAATTTTCATTTAAGTTGATATTGGGGGATTTTTTGAATCGCTGATTACGATTCAATTGTCTTTTTTTACTAATTCAAGATGCCGGATCAAATATGTTGGCCCCAAAAAACATTTCTATAGCAACTTTCATGAATACTAAAAATTTTTGGAAATTTTTGTGCTTCATATTGGATCCGCTACCTTAAATTTGTGTAATAATATAACGGATTTGTAATTAGCGACCAAAAAAACCCTGTATACCAACTTTAGTAAACATTAATCGTCACAAAATTATGTAATTGAAAAATATCCAAGTAAGGAAAAAGTTGTCGGCTTTCAGCTGTCATATTAGATGCTTGCATCTTGAATTGTAATAAACCCATATATGGATTTTGAATGTTAGGTTCCATGGACATGAAAAATTCACAAATTATAAACATCCAACCACGCATTAGAGATCTCAATTTTTTAAAAGGTCAGATTGACCTGAATAATTATAATTTTAATTTTTAAACTTTCAATTTTCGTAAAGAATTATAATTAGACTTTCTGCCTCTGGCCCCTGCATTTTTCTTTGTCCCTAACTTAACTGTCTCATATGTTTTTTGTGCTCATGTTGTCAGCCTCAAATTAAATTGTTTTCTTTCTAATTTGTCATCTAGTGATATGGGAAACTCGAAAAAGTCCGAAATGAAATATCATCACTCAAGATACAAGTTATGACTTGGGTATCCGGTTCTCCGGGTTATAACCTGAATATGGGGTATTTGGATACCCTGGTAGTCAGGTAATATCAGGGTACTCGAGTAACTTCCAGATATCACAAAAACACTGAAACAAAAGGTATCATCATTAAAAATGTCAGATGGGTCTTCTTACAATGCGTCAGCATGTCGCGTCAAGGCTCAAATTGGTTTCTGACATTTCGATTATTTCGTTTGAATCTCAAATAAGGATTATACAACTATTGCATGTTTATTTTTCGTTTTCCTTACCTTTGAAAATAGATGTCGACTACAAAATCTATAAAACCCAAAAAAATTCGTCGAGTACTCGGATACCGGGTCTTATCTGATAATTTGGATATCCAAATAATACCCGTATTCTCGAGTATTGGCTACAAGAGTTTTTTATTATATACAAATACCCGCCATAATGTCCCAGCCCTAGTTTGGAGATTAGAAATAATAAAAAATGAAGACCGTTCTGCCTACCTTGGCACAAAAAATCAGCCGAGTAAGTTAATTTAAATATTAAAAACAAATAGCATAGCTCATCCTTGAGATAAGAGAAGTGCGATCCTTCGACTAGAGAGCCTATGTTGTAAGTACACGACAAATCCAGATCGTACATCCCCTTTAAGGTATGAAAAGAGATGACTCAGTGCATTCTTAGAAAGATAGATGCCGACAGTTAGTCTGATAAGGCTGCAATCATGGTTGTTCATCCTTCTAGGTAAAGGAAACAAAGCGGTAGTAGATACGGATCGCTCCACGCCCCTTCCCAACAACTGGATATACTTCCAGGAAATCTGTTAACAGTCAACTAAAAAGAGTTTTAATTGCATCTAAATGTATAGACTAGGTAGAAGATTGATGTAAACGTCCTCAGTTTAATCCAGAAGTAGAGCTCCCGGTAGATGACGCTGCTAAAAACGCGGCTAGCATTTTAAATACATTTAACGCTTAGCTGATTCTGCATTTTCGACTATTACGGATTTACATCACTCAGTTTTAAAAGTGAGAAGAGCTTTTGCGACACCAAGGTATTCAAAATCAGTTAAAGAGTTTTCAGACTTTTCAATAATCAGAACTTTCTTTTTTGAGATAAGTTGACTCTTTTACGATGAGCTTCTAGATATCACAATCGATTAACCCCTCTCATTTCAAGGGATCACATCAATGTCAACAGGTCCTGAAGAATTCAACCAAATATTCAGAGCAAGAAAACTGATTAGGCAGATAGAGGTACTCAGAGGCGTCAGGCTGCAGAGGTTTCTTTAAAAAAGGAAAGAAATCGCTTGCGGAAAATAATTAAAAACGCTTTATATTTCACTTCCATAAGATAATAATATCATGCAGGGATTTCATTTAAAAAAAAGGACATTTGTAGCGTTTCTGAGGTTCGTGTTTAACAGGGTTTTACAAGAATTTTCATTGTAATGATTTGGCTTGAATAATAGCCAATTCGGCTCTACTAAAATCTGGAAGCCGGACTCAATTATCTAAGAGAAAGAGGCTTATCCTTGATGTTATATCTATACGATTTTCAGATGTGAACAAAGTGTTCTGACAGATATTTCCGTACTTAGATTGTCTATTAAATAAAAAAATTTTATTGATATATGTTTCACCAGAAAAACGCAAAAATTTATGTTCTCTGTTAGAAAGATTCAGAAAAAGCCAGGTCTGGACCACCAGATAATTCGCCTAATCAAAAGGATGGTTAGTTGCAAGTTGTACAGGAGTAGTCTATGGCATGATTCACACGAAAACCTTTTCAAAAAGCTGAATTTTTGTAACTACTATGTTGAAAGTTAATTATATAAATCAAATGACAGTGTCACCTTTTGGGCTTCCAGACTTAGATTAATAGCAAAATATTTACCAACAACACTCAATTTAATAAGACAGTTTTCCTTCATCAACTAAATATATTTAGAGGCATCGAAAAGTGGCTGCGGAGCCTGATGTAATCATGAGTCAGTTCACGTGTTCTAGAATGAAGAAGAATTTTAACGGCCTATTAATCATCTTAATATTCGAACTGTATTTTGAGCTTTAATGTGCTTTGAGGAAAATGAGCAGGAATGCGAAACATTACTTCGTATAAACTCTACTACAATTAATTATATAAATAAATCAAACGAAATTTAATTTCAACATTTCAATAGTTTAAGCAGAGAGTTCTAAAACTCGTGAAAGCAGAAAATGATATGGATTGTTGCTTCTAAAATTGCTTGGAGAGAAAATACTGAAGCAAACAGGCCAGTTATTTTGTTCTTGTAAGAGAAGCTTAAAAGCTGCAGTAATGGATGCTTTTGCCATTTCATGGAGTGAAAAATTCTTCTTTTTGTTTACACTTATATTAATTGGCTTAAAAACTTTGGAACTTTCATTCATGATTTGTTTCTGAACCCGTCAGGTTCAATCCGAGATCAATTTTTTTTGTTTTTCTCTTAGCAGAATTTGATTTCAAGCCCTGACTTCTTCACTTTTCTTGCCGTCTTGATTGTTGTTGGGAAATTTTATCGTGGAATCAGATTCCACGATAAAACAGTAAATTGTGTCGTAAAGAATAGGCAGACCTATTGTAGCAAGAAAACTCGCAATGTCTTCGATGAAGATCCAAATTCAATTTTATGCTTCTTTACCGAGCGATGCAACAGTGAAACCTTTTATTGCGCCGGAAATAAGACTAGGTTTGCGATATCCCTCACTTCTAGCAATACAATTTTGTATTGCGTAATTAATCGTTTTTCAGTGGAATCTGTGAACTTAGACCGTCTCGATTAAAGTATGCAAGAACCTGGAATGTGTCTACAGTTTTAGCGAAATGTCAAAATGTTTTCAGCCTGATAAACTAAATCTGCAAATATCTAGCGAGAAACTTGCAATGCTCTTAGCTTTAGTAACAGATCATCGAGACTAGACCCATCGGCTTATTCCTTCAGATAACTTTTTGTTTGTCTTTAGATAAACTGTAATGAAACGCAAATATCCTAGCAATTTAACCTTGGCGCTGATGATATATAAGCGACCGAACAAAGTATTTATTATCAGATTAAGAACCAGAATATTTATTCTTTAAGTTGTCAAAAAAATCCTTTATTAATAGATTGATTAGTTATCCCCTTAACTAGAAAAGATAAGGATTATTGTTTTTTCTCTCGTCCTATTTTTAGCAGTTACATTTCATTTTGTTGGTAAATATTATAATACAATGAAAAATGTTATTATTAATTATGTTATTATTTATTAGTTAACACAGTTAAGTTCAAAATGTAAAAAATTTCAAAGAATTTCGAAGGTTTTAATAAATATGGATTTCAATGATTTAAATTATTTCCTAATGGTTTCGAAAGATTTCAAACACCTAATAGGTTCCATCAAACTTCAAAGGTTTTGAGTTTTTCACAAAGATTTATTATCTCTCAGAAGATTTTAAAGATTTTTGCTGATTCCAATTTCTTTTAATGATTTTGAAATATTTAAATCATTTCACCAATGATTTAAAGATTTCTACAGAATTAAAATATTTTCAAACGTTAAAAAAGATTTCAAAGTGCTTAAAAGATTTTAAATAATCTCAAAGATTTAAAAACGATTTCAATAATTTCAAAAAATTTAACAAATTTCAAAAGGATTTAAAGATTATTAATATTTTAAAAGTTTTAAATCTATTACATAGGATTCGAAAATTAAAAAGATATTAATTATTCCATAATTATTCCAACAAATTTGAAAATACTAAAATATTCATGCAATGTGAAATTTGAACAATATAATATAATACACATTTAGTACGATGAAATGGAACATAATATAGAAAATTTAAAGTTATGCAGAGAATTCACAATCATCATTTTACATTAGTCCACAATTTAAGCAGATTTTTTAAACATATTTTCCGGGTATCTACCTATTTTAAGGGTATCTATCTATGTTAATTCTGAGCTAGAAGAAAATCCTTGTTAATAGTAAGCATTCCTAAATATTTGAAGCCACCCTCTTCGAAATATTGGCAAAAATGAGTGACTAAATTTCTGAACTGAGTAGAAAATATAAAAATATTTCCATTTAAACGATGGATTGAAAGAAAAATTCTTCTAGAAAACAAGGTATAAAGAACAGAGTGTAATCTGTCTCTATTTGACCGACACCAATTATTTTTGAACAAAAATATTTCTTTTGTTTAAAGAGTTTATACGTCAGCCTGTAAAACAAGTTTACTTTTGTCAGTTAAAACTAATTAAAAACTAATTTTTGGAAAAAAAATTGGATTTTCTGTTTCTACTTGCAGAATTGAGTTTACAATTTGAATACTTACCTAACGGCGCACCTATTTCTGGAATTCCTCGTCGCAGATCTTCTTTTCCTGAAAGGTCTTCTCATGTCAGACCTGATCCTCCGGTTTCTCCTGTCAGGGGTTCTCCAGTCAGGTCTTCTCCTCCTGCCGAGTCTTCTTCTCATGCCAGGTCCAGGTCACCTCCTGCTATTCCTTACTTTTACGAACTGGGTGGAATGTGATGCACCAATTCACATTAAATGGGGCAAAAATTTGATTTTGTCCATGCTAACCGGAGAACAATCTGTAATATCAACTTCTAATGGTAAGGTCTTTGCAATATTAGAGCGAAATAGAACCCTCCTTCGTGGAATATATACACTAAGAGATGGACCTAAAAAGCGGGTTAAAATAAACATGAACAACGGTCAGGTTGAAAAGATGAGCCCAGAAGAAATGGAGGAATCTCCCCTGGGCAGTTGTCGTCCAATCATCAGGAACTTCCAAACAATATTAATAGCAGCTTTACGTCAACAGTATTACCGGGTAAGAAGAATTTGAATAGATCCGAAATATCATTGAATGCGCACGATTTTACAAGACGCTTCTTATTGAAAACATTTTGAATGCGCAACAATTTGAGGTCATTAAACTGACGACTCGATAATTCTATTAAGGAAATTTGTAATATATGTAGTTGATGCTCTTTTTATAAATAACGCATGTCTAGAGTCAAGAAACTCAGATTATTGAATTGGTTTATAGAAAATTCTGCGACAATAATTGTTCATCTGAAATAGGCAGAATTAGGACTTTTTTTTGCCCACGGAGCGGCAGTAGAATATTACTTTCTGCACCGCTACGAGCGAAACAACAAGGTGGAAGGAGTGCAAGAAAAGGGAAAGAAAAGAGAAAAAAAAATCACTTTTAAACTTTTTAAAATACGAAGCGGATTTTAGGTTTATAATGTCAGCTACACGCGTGCGTCTGCTGTGCAGTTAAACGAAGTTTTATGTAGTAGAATAAAAGCGCTCATTCGACCTATTTTAGATAAAGTATTGTGTGCACCACGGCAGTTAAGTTGTTTAATACTCGGGAAGAGCTTGCCCTTCCTCGCCTTCGACTCGGATGTTAAAATCTGCAATTTGGTATAAATTTCAACTTCCTTGCCTGCGTAGATAATCCACTACTTCGTAACTAAATCTCCATTATACTTGTGAAAATTATTTTTGTGTGATACAAGTGTTGTGTTCCGCATTTGTTTTAACTAGAAGCACTAGAGTAAAAAACTACGCTATGTCAAATGTTTAATTGCTTTTCGTAAAATTTACATCACAAGAAATTAACTACAATAAATATCAATCTTATAAAATACTTTTTGGTAGAATACATTTTAATAGATAAAACGCACCTGATTGGCCAATCAAGTCTTATTTTAAAAAATCCAGGAGGACGGAAAGCCAAATCCGATTGCTACAATAACCGTTGTCTCTATTGATTTTATTAGATGGTTTTAAGATTTCGATTGCTCCTCTATGTTGTCTCGGAAAAATATTGTGTTTTTGCGAAGACGGTTGCTCAACAAATAAAATGTTATATCCTGTTTAGATATGACTTTCAGCTAGTTTAGATTGCGTGAAATGTTTTAGCCTGACTTTACTCTGATGTACCTTTATACGTTGGCTCACCGCTCTCCGAGTTTCTCCAATACAGACTTTGCCACAAGAACAAGAAATTTTATATACTCCTGGATCACTCAGAGGTAACTTTTTGTCTTTAGGGTTGTTTAGAAGACGTCCTATTTTTGCAGGTGGTTAAAATATGACAGATTGTTTTTGAGATGAGAGATGATGAAAGGAGGCATGTAGATATCTATTTGTATGGATAAATTTTCTGTAAACTTAATGTCCTACGATATTATTCGATTTTTTGGAAACTAGTGCGTCCATGAAAGGCAATTTTTCGGTTTGTTTAATTGCCATAGTGAAATGCATGTCAGGATGCAATTGATTGATAAAATCGAAAAACTCATTTAGTTCCTTTAGTCCATGTCGCTAGATGACAGAAGTGTCGTCCACGTAACGGAACCAAAATTGAAGGGCTGGATCGAAGAATGGGACGTGCGCGTGGCCGCTTGAAAGTGCCCCTGAACGTTATGCAATCTCCCGACAAACCTCGCTTATCCCGTTCGCACGTGTTTACATTAAATCATCGCGCTGATCGCGATGATAAGGAAGCAAGGTTCCTGGGCGGGGTTCAGTGCGCATTATTTCGCTGTACTAAACTCGTAATATATTGTGATATACAAAACAAAATAATACGCTGCTTGCGTATATTTATTCGTTAATCCCGACGGAACAACTTTCTTACTGAAAGTTCTCTGAGAAACAACGATTCGTATCTTTTTTTTAATGTAAGCACGTGCAAACGGGATAAGCGAGGTTTGTCGGGAGATTGCATAACGTTCAGGGGCACTTTCAAGCGGCCACGCGCTCGTCCCATTCTTCGATCCAGCCCTTCAATTTTGGTTTAAGCCATAGCAAATTAATAAAAAGTCCCGTTAAAAGTTAAAAACCGTTCCAATCTGTATCCTCCCTTTATGCAATGTAGCAAGGAGTAAGTTATTATATTTCTGAATTATACTTCCTGCCTTGGTTTGCTGCATTCCTCTTTGCCCCGGACTTCAGTATCTCATTCGTTTCTTTGTACTCGCGTGGTCAGCCTCAAATTAATTTTTTTTTTATTTAATAATTTGTCGTCCAGTGATATGGGAAATTCGAAGAAGTCCGACCTTAAAGATTGTTATTCAAGATACAGGTTAAAAGGTGGAGAAAGATCTGCTTATACTTTTTGTTTAGGGTCTTCTTGCAAGTTTTTTCACCACTAAATCAAAAAGTTACCGAAGTTTAAGCTAGGACTCTGACTTTGCTAACACCCGGTAACCTTGGCTATTTGGGTGAGTACCCGTAATACTAGTATTACTTGCGTACCCGGTTCCCTGGGTAATAACCTAAATATCGGGTATTCGGATACCCCGGTAGTCGGGTATTATCAGTACTTACTCTGGGCGTTCTTATATTTTGGTTATTTTGTTTGATTCTCAAATAAGGCGGATACAACTATTGCACGTTTATTTTTCGTTTTCTTTGCCTTTGAATTTTGACGTCGACTGAGAAATCTTGAAACCCCAGAAAAATTCCTCAAGTACCCGTTTTCGAGCAAATATACGAATACCCGCCATGACGTCCCAGCCCTAGTTTATAGATTAGAAATATTAAAAAATGAAGATCGTTCTGCCTAATTTAGCACAAAAAATCTGTCTAGTAAGTTAATTTAAATAGTCAAAATGTATGGCACTGCTTATTCTTGAGATAAGAGAAGTACGACACTTTGACTGGAGAGCCTATGTTGTGTGTACACGACAAATCCAGATCGTACATCCTTTTTAAGTTATGAAAACAGATGACTCAGTGCATTCTTAGAAACATAGATACCAACAGTTAGTCTGATGATTCTGTAATTCTGTAAACATGGTTGTTCATCCTTCCACGTAAAGAAAGCAGAGCGGTATTAGATACGACCCACGCCCCTTCCATAGAACTGGATATCCTTCCAGGAAATCTGTCAACAGTAAACTAAAAAGAGGTTAAATTGCATCCGAATTTATAGTCTAGGTAGAAAAATTGATGTAGAGAAAGCCTTACTGATCAAGTCAGGGAGGAATTGTTGACAAAGTATCCCATCAAGGGTTACTAATTGCGTGGACGCCCTTAGTTTAATCTTAAAGTATTGCTTCCGGCGGATAACGATGCGAAAAAACGCGGCTAGCATTTTAAATACATTTAACGCTTAGCTGATTCTGCATTTTAGGCTATAGGTCCTGCTATTTTAAATTTACTAGGAGAAGAGAAACTTGGCCCCTTAAATCAGTTAGAAATGTTCACAGATACGGGCATTCTCATTACGAATTAACATCACTCAGTTTCAAAAGCAAGATGGTCTTTTATCACACCAAGATATTAAAAATCAGTAAAAGAATTTTTGGACTGTTCAAGAATCACGACTTTCTTTTTTGATATGAATTGACTTTTCAGCAAGCAGTTTCGAGACATCACAATCGATTAACCCCTCTAATTTTAATGGAACCGCGTTTTCGCATCTGATGTCATCACAGCAATGTCAACAGTTCCTGAAAAATTTAACCAAATATTCAGAGCAAGGAAACTGATTAAGCAGATAGAGGTACACAGTGCTGTGAGGCTGCAGAGGTTTCTTTGAAAGTGGAAAGAAGTCGCTTGCAGAAAATTTGTTTTAAATTGTATAAGGGGCCTGAAGAATCATTTTACTTAATTAACAAAGAATCTTTTTTTCCTAGTTATTAAAATTGGGCATATGAGGAGACCTTCGCTTTTATGTTTGTAATCGACACACATTTAAAAAAAGGGACTATTAATTCATACCAATCAATGGATTTTAAATTTATATCGCCTTATTTTTCAGTGAAAACACAGAATAATTATAAACGTTTTATATTCCACTTACAGAAGATAATAATGTCATGCAGGTATTTCATTTTGAAACAGAGGACATTCGTACCGTTTCTAGGGCGATAGGGTATTACATGAATTTTCATGCTTATCATTTGACTTGAATAATAGCCAATTTGGTTTTACTAAAATATGGAAGCCAGGACTCAATTATCTGAAAGAAAGAGGCTTGTCTTTAATGTTATATCTATACGATTTTCAGATCTTAGCAAACCGTTCCGATAGATAAGTCCGTACTCAGATGTTCTATTAAATTCAAAATTTTTTATGGTAGAAGTTCCACCAGAAAAGCGCAAAAATTTATGTTCTTTGATAGAAAGATTCAGAAAAAGTCAGGCCTGTACCATCAGATAGTCGCCCAATTAAAAGGACGATTAGTGACAAGTTGTCCAGGAGTAGTCTATGGTATGATTCAAAGGAAAACCTTTTTAAAAAGCTGAATTTTCGCAAACACTACGTTTAAAGTTAATTATAATAATCAAACAACATTGTCATCTTTTGTGCTTACAGACTGATATTAGTAGAAAAATATGTACCAACGACGCTTAATTTAATAAGATAGTTTTCCTTCATCAACTAAATATATTTAGACGCATCGAAAAGTGGTTGCGGAGCCTAATGTAATAATGAGTCAGTGCACGGGTTCTGGAATAAAGAAGAATATATAAAATATAAATGAATCAAGCAAAATTTAATTTCCACATTTAAGTAGTTTAAGCAGAGAGTTTTGGAACTCGTGCAAGCAGAAAATTATATGGATTTTCGATTCTGAGATTGCTTGAAGAGAAAATACTGAAGCAAACAGGCCAATTAATTTGTTCTTGAATGAGAAACTCAAAAGCTTCTGCCATTTCATGGAGTAAAAGATTCTTCTTTTTGTTTATGCTTATCTCAATTGTTTTGAGAACTTTGGAACTTTTATTCATGATTTGTTTCTGAACCCGTCATGTTCAATCCGAGATCAATTTTTTTGTTTTTATCTTAGGAGAATTTGATTTCACGCTCTGACTTCTTTACTTTCTCTGCCGTCTGGATTGTTGTTTGGAAAATTTATGCAAGGAAAAAATATTCCGTGGAAACAGCAGATGTGTTGGTGGCTTCTTCATCAGATTCCACGATAAAACAGTAAATTGTGTTGTGAAGAATAGGCAGACCTATTATAGCAAAAAAAATCTCAGTGTCTTCAAAGAAGATTCAAATACGATTTTATGCTTCTTTACCGAGCGATGCAGCAGTGAAACCTTTTATTGCGCCTCAAATACGACTAGTTCTGCGATGTACCTAACTTCTAGCAATAGAATTTTTGATTGTGTAATTGATCTTTTTTCAGTAGAATCTGTCAAATGATAGTATATTTTATTTACCATTTTCTAATCGCATTTAAGTCTAAAAGGTAAAAGATTTTAAACGATGTCGAAGATTTTAATAAATATGAAAGATTTTTCAAAATTTAGGGATTTTAACAGATTTCAAAAAGTTGAAAGTTTTCAGACGACTACAAAATATTAAAAGTTTTTGAGACATTTTAAATATTTTAGAGATTTCAAAATATTGTAAATATTTTTAATGATTTAAAATATTTCAATCATTTAAATTATTTCCTCAAGGTTTAAAAAGATTGCGAACATTTTATAGGTTCAAACAAACTTCGAAGGTTTTAAGATTTTCACAAAGATTTAATATATCTCAGAAGATTTCAAAGATTTTCGCTCATTACAATACATTTGAATGATTTTTAAATATTCAAATGATTTTAAAAATTATTCAAAGATTTCTAAAGAATTGAAATATTTTTAAACGTTAAAGAAGATTTTTTGAAGAGCTCAAAATATTTTAAATGATCTTAAAGATTTAAAAAAGATTTCAAGAACTTCAAAATATTGGACGAATTTCAAGAGGATTCAACGTTTTCAACTGACATCAAAAGATTTTAAAGATTAGTAATATTTCGAAAAATTTCAAAATACTAAAATAATCATGCGATATAACATTTAAAAAATAAAATATAATATACATTTAGTACGACAGAATGGAACATAATATAAAAAATTTAAAGTGATTAGAATGTGTTACCTAAGAGCAAAGGAGCTTAAAGGGCAGAGAATTTACAATCATAATTTTACAGTCGTCCACAATTTGAGCAGATTTTTTTCAACATATTTTGAGGGTATCTACCTGAACGAGAAAGAGCGAATTTTTTCCCCTCGAATAAAATTCTATTTCTAAGTTGTAACAGGAAATACAAGGTATTTTAATTCTGAGATAGAAGAAAATCCTTTTAAATAGTAAGCATTCTTAAAATTTTTAGCCTCCTTTTTTGAAATATTGGCAAAAATGATTGACTGCATTTATGAATCAAGTAAAAAATATAAAAATATTTCCATTTAAACTATGGACTAAAAGAGAAATTCTTTCAAGAAAGAAGGAATACGGGAAAGAGTCATTAAAAATCAAGAAGTCGAAGTCTTGCAGCTGAATGTTTTTAAATTAAAAAAAACTAAACTCGACACTAAAGCACTTAGAGTAGGATTCATGAATTTTACCTTTTCAAAACAAAAAAAAACTGAAATTAGATTGAAACAATTGTTTGTTTAACTGTTTAACAATTTAGATTTATAAAATGAAAGGTATCAAAACTTTTCAATAGAGAATTTTTAGATCTGTTGCAAAAATTGTACAGTTCATAGATGATTAAGTACGAAGAATGTAAATAGACGTTATCATTCTCTTTTTTCTTAATTGAACAGTGAGTCAATAAATCATTAAATATTTTTATTGATATCATTTTAAGCTAAAAATATTTATTTCTGAAATGCGAAGTTAAATTATTTTCATTATAATTACCTTTAAATCGATAATTCGTCAATTTAAAAAAAAAAATTGTAATAGTTCTGAACATTTTAATAAAATTAGGTTTTAAATATTATAAAAATACCAATTCTTCTCAGAAATATAAACCATAAATGTTTATTATCTCAAAATCTTTCAGAACCTTTAGATAGTTTTTATATTTTATTTAAAAATATTCAAAAGCTAAATGTTGTTTTAAATGTCCTGAAATATTTTTAAAACTTCTAAATATCTTTTTAAATTATTCAAATTTCTCGTAAATTTTGTTTAACAATTGCAAAACTTGACAAAAGTTTGCATGGAATGCCTTATATTTGTTTTCACAATTTTGGAAATCTTTTGAAATCTTTTTAAATATTCCTCTTAAATTAATTTTTTTAAATAAAAACTCCTAATGAATTTTCATAGAAATCTCAAGAAAACTGTTTTATTCTAATAAAACCTTTAACAATATTTTTAAATCTTCTCAATTTTTTGTTTTAAACCTGATAAAATATTTTTTTGTAATTATTTAAATCAATCAAGTGTTAAATTACTATTTATACATAAAAAGTTAAGAATATTACTTACACATTAAATTTTTCGTAATAAAACTAAAAACTTCAACGTTTAAAGTTTTAAAAGCTTTGAAATTTTGATAATTGAAGGCTATCTATTTCGAAATATCGTCCAGTTTTTATTATTTGATTATAAGTGCTCCTTTTATATGAAAAGTTGAATATATTGCAACAAATTGGATAATTTTTTTTCAATCCTTTGAACGTTTACATTTGCTTAACTCCTAAGGATATAATACTTTAAGTATAGTTCGATAGAACAAAATATCATGTTTTAATTACAGTTGATCAAACAAAGACGTTTTTACACAAAAATTTTTATTTGAATCTCTTTAATTTGCAATTGTTTAAAACGTTACAATTGTATATTTTAAATTTTTATAAAGAAAATTCGCAACTGAAAATTATCTTTAAATATACAAAATTTTTTGAATAGAAGACTTTTTAACTACGCATATAAAATAGTAAGAATACAATAATTGAAGAAGCTAAAAATTCAACTTTAAATATAAAGCAAGCTAAAATCGAAATTAATTTGAATTCATACATAATATTTCAGAAAAGATAGAAAGATTATTTTTTAAACTACAATAAGTTATCATGCAATATGAAATTTGTGATATTTAGAATAATAGTATAGATTTTTTTCTTTTTATTTCAAATTAGTTAGTTTAAAATTAAGTAAATATTTCTCTATTTTCAATTAAAAAATAGAAGCTAATATTTCCCACTAGTGCAATTGTTTAATAAAAAAAACTCAAACAATAACTGATTAAGAAAAATGCAACAAAAAAAAAATTTGTTTAAATTGAGAATTGTAATTTGAGTCTCAAAATTAAACGATGGATTTCCCCTTAACTTAATAATTATACAAATTGTGATATCAGTTTTAATAAATTCAGTATTCCTACTTTTTGGTTATCTTCCAACTAACTCTAAAGAAATTCAAATATCTAAGCAAATGAACCTTGGCGCTGATAATAAATGACAGAACGAACAAGATATTTACTGTATAATCAGAACAAGAATCAGAAGATTCGTTAGTCAAATTGTCGAAGCAAGCCTTTATTAATACAGGAATTAATTATTCCTTCAATAGGAAATCATGAAGATTACTGATTTCTCTCTCGTCCTATCATTGGTGGTTGTCTTAAATTCTATTGGTAATTATCATAATACAACAATAATTCTTATAGTTAATAGGCGAGGGAAAAGACATTATAAAATGGTATTTAAAATACTTTTAATGATTTAAATGATGTCATTGAGGTTTTTAAAGATTTCAAACATTTTGCAGATTCCAAAAAAATAAAAAATAAAAAAATATGATAAAAAAAATGAAGGCAGGAGTGTGAAATCTGTGAAAAGAAATACAAAACCAAAAATGTTTTTCTTCCTTTTTTTGTTTATACTAGAACCGTCTCAATTGGGCCGACAATACTATTTTTTGGAAAAACATTTATTTTTTTAAAGAGTTTTTACGCCAGCCCGTAAAAAAAGTTTTCTTTTCTGAGTTAAAATTTATTGAATACTGATTTTTGAAAAAATATGCTTATCCTTATTTAAGGCTTGTTCTAAATCTAATTTGCACAAGTGTATTTTCTTTAATTTTATTTTTTTCAAACTTTTTCCTAATGGGATGTTCTGTTTCTTCTTGCAGAGTTGAGTTTGCAGTTTGAATGCTTACCTAATGGGGCACCTATTCCTAGGACTCCCCGTGGTAGATCTTTTTCTCCTGAAAGGTCTTCTCATGTCAGACCTGATCCTCCGGTTTTTCCTGTGAGTGATTCTCTAGTCAGGTCATCTTCTCCTGCCAAGTCTTCTTTTCGTGCGAGGTCCAGGTTCAGGTCCCCTCCTACTATTTCTTTATCTTTCCGCCTAGGTGTACTTAAGGTTGGCCAGCTTCAATCTATTCGGCTTATACCAAATACGAATTCTAGCCGGCGGTTCGAAATTCGAAGATACATTTTTCCTCTTGATGCATTAATTCACGTTAGAGGGAAAAAAAATGTCATTTTGTCCATACCTACCGGAGAACAATCTGTACTATCAACTTCTAACGGTGAAGTCTTTGCAATATTTGAGCGAAATAGAACGCTCCTTCGTGGAATATATACATTAAGATATGGGCCTGAAGAGCGGGTTAAAATAAACATGAACAACGGTCAGGTTAAAGAGATGAGCTCAGAAGAAATGGCAGAATCTCCCCTAGGCAGCCGTCATCCAGTCAGCAGAAACTTTCAAACAATAATAGTAGACGCTTTACGTTAACAACATTACAAGGCAAGAAGGCCATCTACTACAGTTCAGTAACATACCAACTTGAATGCAATACAATGCCTTTCACGAAAAAAGTATCGATTATAAGCAATACCATTTAATTGTCGCAGTTTTAATTCACACTAATCATTCCAAAGATGTTTCACTGAAGACCATCGGCGGGGTGTTTGGGCTGACAACAGATGATGTTCCTGGCAAAAAGAGCGCGTGCCTAGGGTCAAGAGGCCAAGAGTATTAAATTGGTTTGAAGAAGGTTTTGCGACAAAAATTGTTTATCTGAAATAGGTAGAATAAGGACTCGTTTGTTGCCGGCGGAGTGACAGTAAAAGATCACTTTATTGCACCTCTACGAGTGGCACAGCAAGGAGGAAGGAGTGCAAGAAAAGGGAAAGAAAAGAGTCAAACGCCATTTTATGTAATAGAATAAAAGCGTTCATTCGGCCAATTTCAGATAAAGTATTTACTGCCTAGGTACATAATCCACTATTACATAACTAAATCTATATTATGCTTCAGAAAATTCTTTTTGTGTGATACCAGTGTTGTGTTTCGCATTTATTGTAACTAACGACATAGAGTAAAAAAACTACTTCATGGCAAATGTTTTATTGTGTTCCTCAAAGCGTACATCTCAAGAAACTGAGTACAATAAAGATCAATCTCGTAAAATACTTTTTAGTATAATAATTTTTTTAATACATCAAAAGCATCCCTCAATTACCGCAAATTACCCTGAATTACTCTTAATTACTTTTAGTTAAATAATCATGCTTGAATTATTTAAATCATTACGAAAGAAGATGGGTTAGTAGTATGTTTATAAGACAATGCATTCAAAAGATTTAAAAAATTTCACAGATTCGAAATGATCTGAAAGCCTTTATAAAAGATTCAGAGTGTTCACAGAATTCAAAAAATAAGATGTTAAATATATCTGCAAAGATATAAAGGATTTAAATGATTTCATCAAATTAAAAAGATTTCAAAGGTATTAAAGGATTTTAAATATAATCCTTTAAAACTCATTAAAGTCTAGTGAATTTTAGTAAAGTTCTTCTATGCTGCGAGATTAGAATGATTTTCATGAAATTCTTTGAAAAAAAATTTTAATTTATTTTGCTTTCCTTTTTTATTGTTTAATTTAAATTGAGAAAGCCTTTAATTTTATGATCAAACCTGAACTCTCATTCCACGTTTAGAACACAAATTAAAATAATACAATATTTATGTTTATACATTGTATTAGTACAGCCTTTAAAATATGAGGCTGGAACCTCTTCGAAATGGGAATTTTTGAAATCCAAGAGGAATTTTGAAAAATAATTTTAGTTCTAATCTAGAGGCAGCGAATTAACAAAACCGTCCCGTTAAAAATCAGAATTCGTCCTAATTTGAATTCTTCCTTTATGAAATTTAGCAAAAATTGAGTTACTATATTTCTGAATTAAACTTCCTGCCTCTGGCCCCTGCATTCCTCTTTGAGCAACACTCCACTATCTCATTCGTTTCTTTGCGCTTACGTTTTCAGCCTCAAATTAAATTTTTTTACTTTCTAATTTATCGTCCAGTAATATAAGAAATTCGAAAAAGTCCGGCACTAAGGATCGTCATTTAAGATACAGGTTAAAGGAAACTAGTGATTTGAACTGTTCATTAAAAGAAGTCAATAGCTTAAAACACAAGAGCAAGAAACGCGCTCGTCGAAAAATATCTGCTTATACCTTATCTTCACGGTCTTCACGAAGATTTTTTTACTACTAAATCAATAAGTTAACGAGGTTCAAGTATCTTGATCACAAATGTCAGATGGTCCTTCATACAATTTGTCAGCATGTCGCGTCAACGTTCAAATTGGTTATGGGATTATTTTGTCATGCGGTGTCATATTTGCGGCGAAAGATTTTTATACCATAACTCATCGTTAGCACTAAGTCACCACTTACCGGCCACGAAGTCCCAGCCCTAGTTTTGAGTCTAGAAATATAAAAAAATGGAAATCGAGAAGTCTTTAGACGTAGAAAAGGGAATAGAGATTCCCACTCTTGCACATTTTAGGTAAATGATTAAATCAGGTAGTTCATCCTTCCAGGTAAAGAAAGCAAAGAGATAATAGAGACGGATAGCTCTGCGCATAAGAACAATTTTACGGAAAGAGACAAAAACGCCCACTCTCAAGAACTGGATGTCCTTCCGGAAAATCTGTCAACAGCCAACAAAACAGAGGTTAAATTGCACGCGGATTTAGTTTGTAGATGGAAACATTAACCTACTACTAGCCTTACTGATCAAGACCGGGATTGTTCACAAAGTATCCAAACAAGGGTTACTACTTACGTGAACGTCCTTAGTTTAATGCGGAAGTAAAGCTCCCGTTGAATGTCGATGCTAAAACACGGGTAGAGAATTTTAATAGTACATTATGTACCGCGAAGCCAAGCTTTGCCGTTTTCGGCCAAGGATGGCGTTTTCAGTCCGAGGCGTAGCGCGATCGAAGCCGAGAACTGAAAACGTCGTCCGAGGCCGAGAACGCGCTTGGCTGCATGGTGCATACGATACTTTGTGCAAAGGAGTGTACTATCCTCACTAAAGCATTCGAATCGATTTAACTCGACGCTTTGCGCATGCGCTACAAAGCAGACTCCAGCTCTTTATGCAACAGCGCATGCGCATTACACGGCAATGTTGATTTTGCCGTCCACGTTCGGCAATATCCCCCACCCTAGCAATCGCCCATTGCAGCCTATACTACCAACCTTCCCGGAATGACACGGAAAACGTTCCTTCTTTGCACAAATACATTTAACGCTTAGCTGATTCAGCATTGTCGGCTCTAGGTCCGACTATTTCACATTTACCAGGAGAAGAGGAACTTGACCCCTTGAATCAGATAGATATGTTCGCAGATACAGGCATTCTTATCACGGAATTACATCACTCAGTTTCGAAAGCGAGAAAAAGCTTCTACTAAACTAATATATTCAAAATCTGTAAAGGAATTTTTGGACTTGTCAGATAATCCGAACATTCCTTTTGAGATGGTCTGAATCTTTGACGAGGACTCTCATGACATCGCGATCGAACAACAGTATTTTAAAAGCTGCAGAGGTTTCTTGAAAAGTGTAGAAAAATCGCTTTCGACAAATTTGTTTTAAATTTTATAAGGGGCCTAAAGAACCCTTTCACTCAATTATCAAAAGAATGAAATACGACTAGGTCTGCAATATCCCATATTTTTCTGATAATTTCTAATTTCTGATTACGTAATGTAACGTTTTTTGGGGCAATATATAAATTTACAGTCTGCAGTCTTAGAGCATATTCGAAATGGTTTCTGCTAGATAAACTTAATCTGCAAAAATCTGCAATAACAGTGTGGCCGTTTAAATTAAAGAAAAAAAATACGGCCATTTCCCGGTTTGTTCCCAATTCGTAAGAATTGTTCACGGTCAGTAAAAATCAAGAATTCGAAGTCTTGAAGCTGAAATTTTTTAAATTAAAAAACCAAAAACTAAATTCAAAACTAAAGCACTAAGAGTAGGATTCTTAAATTTCAGGTTTTTGAAACTTAAAACTAAAATTTGATTTAAAAAATTGTTTGTCTAACTCCTCAATAATTCAGATGTATAAAATGAAAAGTATCAAAACTTTTGAATAGAGAATTTTCAGATCTATTGGAAAAATTGTACAGTTCATAGATGATACAGATCAAAGAATGTAAATAGACGTTATCATTCCCAATTCTCTTAATTAAACAGTAAGTCACAAATTGTTAAATATTTTTAATGATATCATTTTAAGGTAAAAAGATTTATTTTTAAAATGCGAAGTTAAATTATTTTTATTATAATTAACTTTAAATCGATAATTTTTAAATTTTTTTTAATTTTTGTAATAATTTTAAACATTTTCATAACCTTATGTTTTTCAAATTAAAAAGAATACTAATTCTTCTCAGAAATGTAAACCATCAATGTTTATTATCTTTAAACCTTTCAGAACCCTTAAATAGTTTGCAAATACTGTTTCAAAATATTCAAAAGCTAAATTTTCTTTTAAATATTCTGAAATATTTTTAAAACTTTTAGATATGTTTTTAAATTATTTAAATTGCTCGTAAATTTTGTTTAAAAACTGAAAAATTAAGAAAACTTCTATGTAATGCCTCATATTCCTTTTCACAATTTTGGAAATTTTTAAAAATATTTAAAAATATTTCCCTTAAATTAAATTAAAAAAATTAAAATTCCTTTCTAAGTTTCCTAGGAATCGCACGAAAACTGTTTCATTCCTATCAAACCTTTCACAATTTTTAAAATACTTCTAAATTTTTTTTTAATGTGGTAAAATATATGCTTTTTAGAATTATTTGACAGAATAGCAAAATTTACTTGATTTTTGAATCTTTTCTAAATTACTAAGTGCTAAGTTGCTATTTATATATACATATTATCAAATAATATATTTATATATTATATTATATTATTTATATATACTTCTAAATTTTTGTTA
>JAAAKG020146012.1:0-10760 GCA_010014905.2 Druon quercuslanigerum
CCCTTTGCAACTTGTAATCAAGAATCTTCAATTAGAAAAATAAATTTTCAAATAGAAATAGAATAGATCAATTTTCAGTTGAAAAATTTCATTTCTACAAAAATATACAAAAAAAACCCGAAGTTTCAACAGAAAGTTAAATTTTTCAATAAGAACAAAAAAATGTATTTTCAACTAAGAACTAAAAATTTGACACCAAAAATGAAATACTTGAATTTGGAGTTAAAAAACTAAATTTTAACAAAATAGTTAACTTTTCAAGCAAAGAAATGAATTTTTAACTAAGAAGATGAATTTTTAATATTATTTATTTTCTGCAAAACAGACACATTTTAAACAAAATACAAAATTTTTCAACCAGTAAGTTGATTTTTCAGCTAAAAAAAATCATTTAATAAAAAGTCAAAAAGAATAGATCAGTTTTCGAGATAAATTTTTTTTTTTAATTCTCAAGAAAAATTAGGAATAAAAAAAAAATGTTTAAAAAGTATTTTTAAAAACAGAGTTTAATTTTAAATCAACTTCAACTTTCATTTCAAAAATAAGTTTCCAACAAATCTCAAAATTGTTAACAAAATAGTTAAAATTTACCCTAAGAAATGAATTTTCAACTAAAAAGATTACTTTTTTACTTAAAAAAGGCGAATTTAAAAAAAACGGAATTTTCAACTAAGCAGTTGATTTTTAAAAACAAAGATATTAATTTCTAAAACAAAACAAAAAATCAATAGAGTAGTTAAGTTTAAAAACAGAGATAAATCTATTTAAAAAATGAATTTTCAACAAAAAGAGCAACAGTTGACATTTGTACAAAAAGTTTCATTTTTAATCAAAAACAATTGAATTAAACCAAAAAATACAATTTTTTAAACAATATATTTTTGAATCCACAGCCACAGCCGATCAATTTTCAAACCAAAAAGATGAATTCTCAAAAACAGAGTTGAATTTTCTACTAAAACAATTCAGCATTGAAAGGAAAATATAAATAAAATAGTTTAATTTTTGAAGAAAAATATACATTTTAAACTAAATAATATAAATTTGCGAACAAAAATAGAATACTTAAATTTGAAGTTAAAAAATGATTTTTCAACATAATAGTTAAATCTTCAACAAAAGAAAATAATTTTTAACTTAAAAGATGAATTTTCTTATAAGATTATTTTTCTACAAAAACAGAGGAATTTTCAACAAAATATAGAAATGAATTTTGATAAACAGAGCTGAATTTTAAATCATTAAAGATCTTTTAGTCTTAAAAGAAAAAAAAGTAGTCTAAAATGTTGAATTTTTAGGCCAAAAAGAGAAATTTTCTAAAAAATAATTTATTTTTTACCCGAAAATATAAATTGGTAATAAAATAGTTCACTTTTTGACCAGAAATATGAATTTTCAAATAAAAAATATAAATTTGCAACTAAACATAGAACACTTCAATTTTCAGTAAAAAAAATAATTTTTCAAAAAAAAAAAAAACAATTTTCGACAACATAGTTAAAGTTTTAACGAAATAAATGAATTTGCAACTAACAAGAATAATTTTCCACAAAAAAACACGAATTTGAAAAAAATACAGTATTTTTAACCAAGTAGTTCATTTTTCAACTTAAAGATATCAAATTCAAAACAAACAAAAAAATTAATTGAATAGTTTAATTTTTAACCAAATAAATAATTTATTAAAAACAAATTTTCAACCAAAAGAGAATTTATTTATTATTATTATTTATTTATTATTTTCATTAAAAAACAGTTGAATTAAACCAAAAAATACCATTTCTTGAATTTTCAACCAAAACCGATCAATTTTCAAACCAAGAAGATGAGTTTTTAAAAATAGATTTTAATTTTCAACTAAGAAAGATTTTTCGAACAGTAAAAGAAACGTAATATAAAATTTTGAATTTATAAGTCAAAATGAGGAATTTTCTGCAAAAAAATTTAGTTTTAAAGTCTAAAATTAAAACTTTTAATCAAATAGTTGCATTTTTTAACAAAAAGATGACGTTCTCAATCAAAAAATATAAATTTGTTACCAAAAATATAATATGTAAATTTTTAGGTAAAAATATAATTTTTCAACAACAAAAAAAATGAATCTTCAAATGAGATTAATTTTCTACCAAAAAAGATAAATTTTCAACAAAATACATGAATTCTTAACCAACTAGCTAGTTATTCAACTCAAGATCAATTTTAAAAAAAGAAATTGAATAGTTAAATTTTCAACCAAAAAGATAAATATTAAAAAATAAATAAATTAACACTCAAAAAAAGTGTAATAACTAATATTTTTACGAGAAAAATATTGCAATTTTCAGTAAAAAAAAGTCCAAAATGCACAATTTTCAAGCTAAAAGAGGCTTTTTCTACAAAACAATTAACTTTAACCGAAAAAAATAAATTTTTAATAAAATATTATAATTTTTGACTAAAAGATGAATAATAAAAAATATAAATTTGGAACCAAAATAGAATACTCAAATTATCGGATAAGAAAATAATTTTTCAACAAAATAGTTAAGCTTTTCACAGAAATGAATTTTTAACTAAAAAGATTCATTTTATGAGATTAATTTACAAAAAAAAAAAATTTAAATAAAATAGTTAAATTTTCAACTAAAGTGATGATATTTCAATCAAAAAAAATTGTAATTTAAAATGAAAAAGATGAATTTTTTAAAAAATAATGAATTTTCACCCAAAAATTTGAATTTTCTACAATAAACGATCATTTTTCAGCAAAGAGTTGCATTTTCAACTAAAAATAATCAATTTTCAACGAAAAATGGAATAACTAAATTTTCAAGTTAAAAAATTGATTTATGAACAACAAAAAAAAACAACGATTTCGCAACGAAATAGTTAACTGTTCCACTAAAAAAGATAAATTTACATTAAACAATGGAATAGTTAAATTTTCGGTTAAAAATTTTTATTAAAAAAACGACTTTTCAACCAAAAGATAAAACTTTAAACAAGAAGATTACTTTTCTACCAAAAGAAATAAATTTTTAACAAGTTACCTGAATTTTCAATCAGCTACTTGAATTTTTAACCAATTAGTTAAATTTTTAACCAATTAGTTGAATTTTTAACTAAAAAAAGATAAATTTTCTTTAGAATAGAAAAAGGTTACATTTTCAGATAAAAAAATAAGTTTCAACCCAAAAAAAAAATAATTTTCAAACAAATAGAATAATTTTCTTGACATTAAATTCCTTCTTACAGAAAATCCCTGACTTCTGGGAATTTTCCAGGTTTTTCCTTATAAGAAATTCCCTGTTTTTCTAAATAATTTGTCACTGATTAACCCGTTTAGAAAATTATCGGGGCTCGACCGTCTATTCTGGACGGTCTTTTGGGGTCCTGATCGGGTGCTGGCTAGCCCGCCATTACCGAAAAATCTACGAAGTATAAAGCCCAAATATTTTGTTCGAAAATATAAAAAAAAAAA
Organism: Druon quercuslanigerum; assembly: GCA_010014905.2. NCBI lineage: Eukaryota > Metazoa > Arthropoda > Insecta > Hymenoptera > Cynipidae > Druon > Druon quercuslanigerum. The sequence continues at coordinate 3,461 of JAAAKG020146012.1, forward strand.
AAGCCAGGATCATTAAAAGTAGAAAAAATGAAATTGTTTCACCATCATCTAGTAATTCTTTTCGAATCCCGATCAGGTTCTGGCTAGCCCATCATGGCCAAACATTTTTCTAAGTGTCTAAATCAAACTGAACCTTTTTCCAAACAAACCAGTGTTCAAACGTACAAAAAATTAAAAATTATTATTTGAACAATAATCCTCATCATCTATACAGTCTTGTGGGGCCACAATCAGGCACTGGCTAACTCAGCATATATATATACTTTTTTGTACTTTTCCAAAAAGAGCCAGAGTGTTTGAAAGTATGAAAAATGAAAAATGAAGACTAAAAACGCCTTTTTATCTTCATCATTTAATCAGTCATTTCGGGCCCTAATCGGGTGCTAGCTATCTCCTAGGGACCAAACAAATTTAGAACTGTCTTATTTCAATAATTTTTTGAAAATTTCCAAAAAAATGCCAGGGTGTGTTTAAAAATATAAAAAAATGAAAAATAACCATACAAGCCATAATAAGGACGGCCTATCCTGGCCCCGAATAGTTCCTCCCAATAATATTCAACACGAGAAATATCTAAGAATATTTAAAATTATTATTATTCGGTTGGAAAATGATACATTTTTTTGTTTAAAATTGCAAATCGCAAACGATACAGTTTTTAAAGCTGACTAATTAGGGAAACATTTAATCGTAAAATTGCCCTATAATAAAAAAGGAAGCTCTCACTGTTTGGCAGCTCTTACAGGCAAATAAAACTCTCGACTCACCTGCAACATAAAAAAGAGAGAAATTTTAATGTAAATAGTCGATAAAGTATAAATTGTGTCCGTAAAAGGTAAAACAAGATTATTAACGAGGTGAAAAATATTTTAACTGACTGCTGCCTACGTCGATGAAAACTTTCCCACGCAAGAAAGTAATTGGCATAGAAACTGACACTATGGAGTAATTATCGGTAATTGGCTCTCTCAACATGAGGTGAGAAAATAAATTCCCGTTTTCTATTATAAGCAATCACTTCCATTTTCCCGAGGCAGAATTTAAAAAAGGACTGCTTTAAAAATTTTTTTAATTGAACTGAGCAAATTTATCTAAAGAATTTTTAATTACAGGGTGGCCGAAAAAATTCTTTTTCGAAATTCCCTCACTTTTCCTTGTTTCTTCCCCGGATTAATTTGTCATTGTGCCTGAATTTTCTGTCCAAATATACGAATGCTTATGTTTTAGAAAAGAGTTAAATTTTAAACCAGAAAAGATTAATTGTCAATAAGAAAGTTAATTTTCAATCAAGAAACCAAACATTTGAATTCTCAATAAAAAATGATTTTTTGAGCAGGCGAAAAAATTAATAGATCAAATTTAATCAGCCAAACAATGAATTTTCAAGAAAATAGTTTAATTTTTAAACAAATATATTATATTACAATAGTTACATTATTTATTAAAAATGTCAACTTTCAATAAAAAATGGAAAAATGAAATTTTTTGTAAAAATATAATTTTCAACAAAAGATTAATTCTTAAAGAAAAGTGTAATAATTGTGGATATTTTAAGTAGAAAATTAAATTTCTACTAAATAAGATGATTTTTATAAAAAAAAGACAAATTTTCAACAAAATACAAAATTTACTAAACAAATATTTTAAAATTTAAGAAAATATGAAATTTCTACCAAATGAGATGGATTTTAAAATTTAAAAGAAAAACGCATTTTTAAACAAGAAGATTAATTTCCTAACAAAGAATAAGAATTTTTAACAAAATACATAAATATTCAAATATTTGAATTTTTTATTAAAAATATCAACTTTTAATCAAAAATGGAAAAATGAAATTTTCTGTAAAAAAATTAATTTTTAACAAAATATTTTAAATTTTAAATAAATATTTGAATTTGCAACCTACAAAGATTAATTCTCAACCAAAAGTATAATAGTCTATATTTTAAATAAAAACTTAAATTTCTACTAAATGAGATGAATTTTATAAACAAATAGACAAACTTTCAACGAAATACCAAATGTTCTAAACAAATATTTAAATTTTTTATTAAAAAAATATAAATTGTCAATTAAAAATGGTTAATTGAAATTTTTTATATAAAAAAAATAATATTTAACATAGTTTAAAATTTTAAAATGCTGAATTTGCCAACCAAAGAGAAAAAATTGAAATAAATAAATCGTTGTCGGTCCAAAAAGAAAAATCACTTTTCGTGAAAAAAGGTTTTAATTTTAAATAAAAAAAACGGTTAAAGTCAAACAAAATTTTGAGTTTTTTCTAAAATAGATGCATTATTATACTAAAATCACAAATTAAAAAAAGTTCATTTTCTACCAAAAGAGTTGGATTTTTAACTAAAAAGGAATACTTTTTAACAAAACAGTTGAATTTTCAACAAAAGACTGGCATTTTTAAATTAAAATTAGGAAATTCCAAACCGAAAAGATTCTTTTATGACAAAAAAATCAAATTTTTAACTAGAAAATTTTTCAACTAAAAATGAAATAGTAACATTTTATATTTCAAAAAATTAATTCTAATTTAAAAAACAAACTTGAAGCCGAAGAAAAGAATTTTTAACTAAGTTGGCAAATTATCAACTAAAATATTCAAATTTTCAGTTATTAAAATTAATTTTCAATAACAAGAAATTGCATTTTTTGAATCATAGAGATGAATTTCCTTTCAAGATAATAAATTTTCTAACTAAAAATACAAATTTGCAAGCAAAAAAGATTTTTCAGTGAAGATCGAAAAAAGTTTATCTAGTTCGACGAGATTTTAAGCCAAAAAACTGATTTTTTGTGAATCTGACGATTTTTCTACCCGCAAATTTTTAACCCAATACCAGGAAATTTCAGAAAAAAACGATTTGAATTTGAAACAAAAAAAGAGTTAAATTTTTAAATGAAAAAGATGCTTTTTCAAACAAAAATATAAAGGTTACGTTTTTAGTTCAAAAAATTAATTATAGACAAAAAAAATCTCATTTCCAATTAAAGAAATGAATTTTTAACTAAAAAGATTTTGAATTGAATTATTTAAATTTTCTGGTAGAAAAATAAATTTTTAACAGCATTGCGAAATTTCCAACATAAGATAATTGCCTCATTATGAAATTGAAAAATCTAAGAAATTGAAAAATATGTTCTATAATAAAATAATAAACAATAAATAAAATAAAATACTTTTATTTGATGAAAATATTTTTTATTTAATTTAATAATTTTTTCTTCTATTATTTAAACAATTTCCTATTTGTTAAGATACCGGAATTTTTTATTTGGCTATTTTAAATTGTCGGAAATTTTATAATTTTGGGAATTTTCTATTTCGAATACATATTTTCTATTCTACGAATTTTCCAGTGTCGGGAAATTTTTTTCGGTAAAAAAAAACAGTTCCAACATGACGTGTGTATGTGGCTCAATAAAAAAAATCTATTTAGCAAATTTTCCAAAAATTCTAAATTAAATTTATTTTTTTATTTTTATTTACTACTAAAAACTGTAGATGTAAAAAATTCAGCAATTTTTAAAAACCAACAGGAGTTTATTAATTAATTTCTAAATAAAAAAAAAAAGAACAGAATGTTTTACCAATCAAAAAAAAAAATTTAATAATTTTTTCGGATGCCAACCAATCCAATTTTTGTTAACTCTATCGATTTATTTATTTTTTTAACATTTTCGCTCCGCCCTATTAGTGGCCATGCCTAGAATATAACTAAAATATTTGTATAAAAAATCAAAGTAAGAATCCAGTGCGGAGTTTTCCTGATCTGGCGCAGATAGAGATATGGCCAAGTCAGGCCCATTTAGGGCGGCCCGGTCGGGACCTGATCAGGGCCCCGGCAACATTTTTGAATCCTATAAACACAATTCCTATAAAATTTATCCTATGCAGAAAGTAGAAATTTCCCCATCTGGTCCGAATAGGGATTGAAAACACACGTCCTGATCAGGGCCCGATCTAGCCAGGTCAGGTCCATTTTAGGCCCCGGTCGTTAATTGGGCAACCAGATCCGTCACTGATTTAGGTGTACGTTTTATATCTCATTTAGGACTGCCAGGTCGGGGCCAGATAGGGGCCCACAGCAACATTTCTGAATCCTATAATAACAAATGCTACAGAATTTATCATATGTATAAAGTAGAAATTTTCCGATCTGGCCCGAATCGGGAATAAAATACCCGCCCTGATCAGGGCCCGAAATAGCCAGGTCAGGCCCATATTAGGCCCCGGTCATTAATCGGGAAACCAGATCCGTCCTCCATCTGGGCGTGCGTTTTTTATCTCATTTAGGGTTGCCAGGTCGGGACCTTATTGGGGCCCAACAACATTCTGAATCCAATAAATCTTATAAATACAAATCCTACACAATTTATCCTGTGTAGAAAGTAAAAATTTCCTGACCTGGCCCGAATCGGGAATAAAATACCCGTCCTGATCAGGGCCCGATCTAGCCAGGTCAGGCCCATGTTAAGCCCCGGTATTTAATTGGACAACCAGATCCGTCCCCGATCTGGGCGTGCGTTTAATATCTCATTTAGGGGTCTCAGGTCGAGGCCAGATCGGGGCCAGAGCAACATTTCTGAATCTTATAATAACAAATCCTACACAATTTATCATATCTAGAAATTAAAAATTTCCCGATCCATCGCTGATCTGGGCGTGCGTTTCATATATCATTTAGGGCTGGCCGGTCGGGACCTGATCGAGGCCCCAGCAACATTCTGAATCCAATAAATTCCTATAAATACAAATCCTACACAATTTATCCTGTGTAGAAAGTAAAAATTTCCCGATCTGGCCCGAATCGGGTATAAAATACCCGTCCTGATCAGGGCCCGAACTAGCCAGGTCAGGCCCATATTAGGCCCCGGTCTTTAATTCGGCAACCAGATTCGTCCCCGATCTGGGCGTGCATTTTATATCTCATTTAGGACTGTCAGGTCGGGGCCAGATAGGGGCCACGACAACATTTCTGAACGCGGTCATTTTTTCTTGCGGAGAGAAAGCAGCGAAGCGTGCTTTTCTCGATGTAAACTCGACATGAAAATTAATACGGTTTTCAGTCTAGTTTTTTATTTTTTGTCACATTTGTCCTCGTCTGGAGGAGCAGAGTTCTACGAGTTTTCTCGTTTGACTCTCTTGGGTTGAATAAAGCGTGTCTGACGTTGGTGCTGGTAGAGACAAATATGGGCATTTCAGAAACTCTTCAACGAGAATAGTCTCTGAAAAAACGAGATTTTTATTCCGCATAAATATGAAAGAAAGTCTCACTGAAAAAGGAGAAATAAATCTTTATAATATAGCTAGCAAATAAACTCTATACATATTAATTAAGGCAACTTTTAAACACTAAAAGATGAATATTCAACGGAAAAGTTAATTTTCAACCAAGATGCAGTTTTAATTCAATATTTTCATTTTCGAGACAAAAAGCCGATTAATTTATAGAACAAAAAAAGATTACTTTTCTATCATAAGAGATTAATTTTTAATCCAGAAGAACGAATTTTCTACAAAAGAGACGCATATAAACAAAACAAAATTTTAATTAAAAAAAATATGACTTTAAAAAAACAGTGGACCTTTTAGCAGAATATTTAAATTTGTCGAAAAAAAGAATTTTAAACAAACAGTTATATTTCCAACCCACAAAGAAGAATTTTTAACTGAATGGTCGAATTTTCATTCAAAAAATAATAAAATTAAACCAAAAATAGTCGAAGTTTCAAAAAGACGTAAACTTCTTTAGGGTACATCCATTTTTAACCGAAAAAGATAAAATTTTACCAAACGAGATAAATTTTTAAATAATAAACAAAAAATGTCAACAAAAGCTGAATTTGCAACCGAGAAAGCCTTTTCAGTCAATAAAGAAAAAAATGTGATCCAAAATTTTAGATTGTCAAACCATAAAACGAGTTTTTTTTACAAAAAAGTAAAAGTTTCAACTAAACAATTTTATTTGCAAAAAAAAATCAACTATATAAAATTTCAACCAAATATATGAATATCCAAAGTAAAAAAGATAAATTTTAAACCAAACATGCAACAGTTAAATTTTTATTTAGAAAAATGAATTTTCAACAAAACAAAACAAAAATAATTTTCTAAGAAACAGCTGAATTTTTAACCAAAAAGAGGAATTATAAATAAAATACATAAAATTTAAAACTATTACTATTACTATAATTTTAAACTAATAAATATCAATTTTTGAGCAAGAAGAAAATATTTCAACTTTTAATTGAAACAAATAATTACCTGAAAAATGGTTGAAGTTTCTACAAAAAATATAATGTTTGAATAAAATAGTTGAATTTAAACAAAAATTTTAATTTTCAGCCCAAGAGTTGAATTTTCAAACCAAATAATTGATTTTTTAAACTAATAAATATTAATTTTTGAACAAGAAGAAAATATTTCAATTTTTCTTTGACAAAATTAATTTTCAGCAAACAAAAAAAAGTAATTATCTATAAAATATTTTAATTTTCTGGAAAAAAGATAATTTTTTAAAAAAATAGTTAAATTTAAACAAAAATTTTAATTTTCAATCCAAAAGTTGAATGTTAAAACCTAAAAGACAAATTTATAAAAATATATAAAATGTATACCAAATATTTGAGTATTCAAACTAAAAAAGATAAATTTTAAACCAAGCATGCAATAATCTAATTTTGATTTAAAAAAATTAATTTTTAAACAAAAAAAAGAATTTTTGAAGAAACAACTGATTTTCCTACCAAAAAGAGGAATTATCAACAAAGTACACCAATTTTGAACACAACAGTCGAATTTTTTAAAAAAGAGAAAGTTTCGACAAATTACATAATTTTGAAACCAAATAATTGATTTTTTAAACTAATAGATATCAACTTTTGAACAATACAAAAAAATTTCAATTTTTATTTGAAAAAATTAATTTTCAGCAAAAAAAAAAATAATTATCTGTAAATAATTTTAATTTTCTAGAAAAAAAGATAATGTTTTAATACAATACTTAAATTTAAACAAAAAATTTAATTTTTAACCCAAGAGTTTAATTTTCAAACCAAAAAGACAAATTTTCAATAAACTATATTAAATTTAAACCAAATATTTAAATATTCAAACTAAAGAAGATATATTTTAAAACAAACCTGCAATAGTTAATTTTTTGTTTAAAAAATGAATTTTCAACAACAACAAAATTTCGAAGAAACATCTGAATTTTCTACCAAAAAGAGGCATTACCAAAAAAATACATAAAATTTGAACCAAATAGTAAAATTTTATTTAAAA
>JAAAKG020146013.1:0-10759 GCA_010014905.2 Druon quercuslanigerum
GCAGAACGTTGTTCCTGTCTCCTTTTCAAAAAAATTTCAAAAAATTAGAATCTTCAGTATATTAACAACAAATTTTTAAACTATTTTACAATAAAAAATGAGGATCATAATGATGACTTCAATCCTGTTTTTAAACTTTAACACAGGTAATGCTTTTTATCATATTTCGTAACTTCATAACCTCTAATATCAATTTAACTAAATCTAAATTTACAGTTGGGCTAATATCATGAATGTGGAAATGGAGATGGGATGTTACTTCGCAACGTATTTTTTTTAATGTTTGGCCGTATTTAAATTTTCCTGATGAGGAGAGTCTGTGACTCTCGAACCGTTGATTTTTAAAATAAAGAAGACCTATTTCACACCGAGGTTCTTTATTAATTTATTGTCTGAAGTATGTCACTACCATCAACTCACAAATTTTTAAGAAATAATATTTTTATTGGTCATAATTATCTTTACGAAAACGTTTTTCCAAAAAGGATCAAACTCTGCAATGACCTGAAAGACACAGGTGTCGAAAATATACCTTTACGCAAGGGTTGTGCAAACACCGCACGTGCCCTAGCACTAATGATTAGTAATAACAATAAAATAGGCTCTCTAGGAGTGGGAGCGAGAGGTAAAGCGTAAGGTTTATCCCTTCAGATTCCTCTCTCGATAATAGTCCTCTCGGGTGGGACAGATTATTTCTCGCCCGGGAGCTAGGGTCCCTTTTTATATAAGGCAGATACCTCTCTCTCTCTCTCTCTCTCTCTCTCTCTCTCTCTCTCTCTCTCTCTCTCTCTCTCTCTACCATTCACCACGAGTCTCCTATATTTGAGAATGTCTTTTTCGTCACTGGAATCGCGCTTGAGAGAATAATCTTTAAGAATACAAATTGGAAAATCCAAATATTACTTTGAATATCGAAGAGTCAGGAGAGCACTCAAATCTATCATCTGGTTTGGCAATTTGAGTTAAAGCCTCGACATAACTGTTTAGCAGAGTTAAACAGATAGTTCGACACTCCTTTTTCTCCTGAAGGGGATGGTTGGAAGGCAGCGCAAGGAAGAAAACAGTCTTCCAAGTCTCCCTTCAGGTTCACTTCTTCGCACTTTGGTTTTCAACCGCAAGATCTAGAATGCCTTTTTCAGGCTGAGCAGCGCTTTTTATATTCTTGCTTAAATTCTCCCTCTCGAAGTCACGAAATCTCAGTTGCGTGGGAGTTTTTGGAGTTTGCGCTTTGAGAAATCTCCCTTACGATGCTGGTCTTGCGAAGCATCGCACAGGAGATCGTCCTTGCCTACTTACAGGGAATTCGTTGTTAATCGCAGGTTACAATATATGTCATTCAAAAAGTAGGGATAAATATTTAATGCAGTTACCTTATGGGCTTACTTTCAATTCAGCCTTGATCTATTTCCGAACGTCGTCAGCTGCATCCAGGACTAACCTGCGAACATTATTCGAATTAAAAACTAACCTATCGCCTGCTGGAAGAGCTTTTAAGACAGGATCTACGATCTGGCGAAATCCCGAATCATCCATCATTGAAAATGGTCGTCCATTTGCTGTCGTAAGTTCTACACAGTCTTCATTTCAAATGCCTGCCGTCAACTGTATATTCGACAGTGTTTAATTCCTCCTGTCGCTTTTTGTCGATTTTTCTTCATTTTTCATGTTCATTTCTTCTTCTCTAAATTTCTTATATTCTTTGTCGTAGAATCGTTGTACTTGACGCGTTAAACTGGAGGCGTGCTCGTTTTATATATTATAATAAAAATAATAATCTCCGCCATCATTTTCTTGCATTCAGCCCAGTCCGCGGATGGTGGAAAACTTCTGAGAGAAGATAGTTATACAAAATAATCAATTGTTTATATAATTAGGCTGGTTTAACTTGCATTAATTATTACCCTACTAAGTTAAAAGTGTATAAAAGGTTAAAATTTTCATACAAAAACGCATCCATTAAGCAAGAATATGGAACTAAATAAATATAATTTTTATCAGTGTTACGGAATTGACTTTGACCTATTGACGTAATAGATTTAGGCAATCCAACGCACCTTCATTCGCTATAAGTAGGGCCAAACCTACGATTTCCAGTTAGTTCTAATCTTGCTCTGCGACTCTAAGATTGTATAATTTACTCGAAGAATTAATAAAAAACGTCGAAATGCCTGTTAAGCAATTCGACTACTTTTTAAAAATACCAAGTTTAATTATTACGCAAATGGACCCGTTTGGCTCGCGTATCAGAACATTGACGTCACTCACGACACGTTGCTTGATAGATACGTACAAAAGTGTTTTTTTAATATGGCGGAAAATGTAGTTGAGGTAAGTACAATTTAGATCATATATGTGTAGTTTTTTAGCTTTAGTTGTGAACATTTTATTTCTTAACCTCAAAACTGTCATTTTATTTTTTTAGAAAACGTTAGGAAAGGATGTGCAAATTTTACAAATGCAGAAAAGCAGATCCTTCTACAGATCGTGAATAAATATAGAAGTCTTTTTGAATGTAAAAAAACTGATGCAGTGAGCAGCAAACAGAAATCACAGGCATGGGAGGAAATTTGTCGCACTTTTAACGCAAAAGGCCTATCTCCAGAATGTCGTCCTGCTAACAAAATAAGTTTTACGGGACCATATAAAACGCGACACCCGAAGGAAATTTAGCACTTTGCGGGCAGAAACATTTAAAAAAGGTAAATTGAAAATCGTAAACATAATTATAATCATTATTACATTTACAAATTGTAGTTTTTAATAAATTATCATCAACAGGAGGCCAATGGATAATGCTTACGACGATGACGCTTTCTCAAGTACGTTAATTTCCTTTTGTATTGCTAATTTTAACTGCTACCAATTTTGAGATTTTTATTTATTTTAATTTATATTTCATGCAAAGAGGGCCTTTGCAATAAATTTGTGAAATTCATCTCCCGACTATCGATTAAAAAAAAATCTTCTCAAAACTAGCTAAAATCTTTTTTTCATCAATTGTGATTCAAAACATTGCGAAAAATATCAACTTAAGAGAGCAATAATCATTTATGTAGAGAATATAAGTAATTCACCTGTTAGAAAGGTTACCGAGTGCACAACTAGTGTACAATGATTAAGTCACTGGAAGTTCTGGAGAGACGAACGATACACAGGAAGTTAAAGTAACTGAAGAAGTTTTAGAAACTGAGGATTTTACAACGATTATGGTTGAAATTGCGGAACCCTCAGAAGAAAATGAGGATAGCCTTATTCCACATCTGTTTTTATTTCGGAATATTACAAAAATCAACGGTTATATCACAATTATTTTCTTTTACTTCAGGGTCTGAGCAACAACCCTCATCAGAACAAAGATTGGTCGCGCTGAAACCCTATAATGCTGAAAACAAAGAAAAGTGCTGCATTGTGGGTGCAGTCAAATTCAGCACAAGTCGATGCGCTATCACCGTCTGCAGGCCCGCTCCACTCGAAGCAGGAAATATGAAGAATTATGATTATTATTTTTAGCGTAGTATAATGCCCGGCCGACTGTTGGCGCTGCGCGTTCACCCCCTTATTCCTCACTCCGCTCACCCTAGAAATGCGCAGAACGTCGTCGCCGTCGACAGTCAGGAGAGACATTTTGATTTCAGGTGTGTTGACATTAGTTTTCAAACTGTTTGATCACCTAGCCGTGCGATTACCCTAAAGGATAGTGACAGATCAGCCGACAGATGAATCTTATGATAAAAACATTGACGACGATGTAAGTGATAGTGCAGTAAAAGATACTTTTTACTGTTTATTTATTCTAAATGTGTGACAAAATTTAGAACTGAATATAACAACACATATAACGATGCCTCAATGGCCGGCTGACAGCCAGCGCTGCCGTCAGTCCATCCTTCTTCATAATATTACCATTGAGTGAAAAGGGCCTGACCGTCAGCAGCAGCAATTTCAAGTACGCAGCAAGCGAAAGAGCTCCAACGATTGGACGTGCTTGTTGCCAAACGGCTGAACAAAAAGCCGGACAATAAGTGTTGTGCTAAACGCTCCACAAATAATGAAGCATTAATTCAAGCCAAACTTGATTATATAAAGGCGATGAAAAAAGAGTCGGCACAAAAAGCTGCCATGGAGAAGGAGATTCTCAAAAGGTATGAAGCCTTCTCAGTGGCTGCACACGAATTCGTTCCCGCGGTCAAAAACACCCTCTAATTCGTTCCCGTGTCTCCGAATCCCTTAATGAGCTCCGGCAGGAGTGTCCCATCCCCTCTACTTACCAGAGTCTTGGTTGGTAAAAGTGTTGATGGAACTTTTTACAGCTGTCCAGAATATTTTACGCAAATGTTATCACGGCATATTTATGTACCTCTTTCTTTCTTCATGCTTCTCGGGAAAAGTGTAATCTCTTATTCTAACGCACTTTCTTCTGTAGTTTCAGAATGTAAAAAATATAACTTAATTTTTGCTCCAAAAAGAATTCCCACTACAGAAATAAAAGGATGTCGCTTTCATTTGGGTCAATGCTGGTGGAGAAAAATTCAAGAATTTGGATTATGTATAGAATATAAAAAAGAAAATTCAGAAATCGTAAATTTTTTAAGAAACTTTTTTGGCCTTTCATTTCTAGACCCATCAGACGTAGAAGATTGTTTTACTGACGACCTTATGATAATTTTACCAAATGATGAAAAAGTTCACGAATTTTGTGATTGTATTTTAGAGACATATATAGAGAAAAATTCAAATTTTCCACCTCATGTTTGGGCTGACTTTTCACCCACAACCACGCGTTTTACAAATGGTTGCGGATCCTTTCATTCTAAGTTTAACGCAAATTTTTCTAAAAAACCAATGTATTTTCATTCGTTGAAGGGTTAAAAGATGTTCAATCTGAAGTTTATATAAAAATGAGAAGCACTGGAGAAAGAAGGAGAGAAATTATAGAGAAAGAAAACTTTTTGTCAGAAAAAATGTTCCTTTTCAAAAGCGAAAAAATTAGCAGATTCGATTTCGTTCTTCAAGTCTCACGTAAATTTCTACCAGGTAAACTGTAAGTAAGCGAGAAATTGTTTGATACAGGTAGAAGAGAGGAGAGGGATGGCGATAGAATTAACGAGGTAGCGTGAAGAAAGTAGGGAATTATTTAATTCTAGGGATGAGGAGAGAGAAGGTGGGCCAGAATAGCAAGATTCAAATTGAGAGACGAGGTAAGGGAGGGTATTATTGTAAAAGAGAAGAGAATAGAAAGTTTAGAATACGTGAATGGGAGAAGAAAGCATGGAAGCATGTATAGGAAGGATACAGGAGAGGAATGAAAAATAAAGGAAGCTGGCAAGAGAATGTGGTTAAAATTCTGGGGGAAGATGGATTAGAAGAAGAGTGGATGAATGAGTTGAAAGGTGCCAGCGGAGCAAATAAGAAATAATAAAAGAATGCTTCGGTGCCTGCTACCTGTATTCTTTAAATCCCTAATAGGGATGAATTTCTTTGTTGGCCTTCACGTCTCACACTGTATTCTTTGTAGGATCTGAAATTACAGTTAAGGAGTCTCACGGTTTTTCTGATTTTCTCAGTTTCTTCTAACGGATTTGTCAAGATTATCACTCAATGTGATATTTATGAATAAGCCGAAAGATTTCTGATAAATATTAATTAGACTTTATTGAAAATTTAGTACAGTACAATAAATGCAATGGAAAGTAAAAAATATTCTTTATATATCAAATTTACCTCATTAAGATATTGTTGAACACTTGTGCAATGTAAGAATATTATTTGTTTGCATTTCAAAATGAACGTGCATTGAACAAATGAGAAATGGAATAAGAAAGTAAAGGATTTATCTTTCTGTCCCTGAGAAAAATATTTCTTTGATGGAAATAAAATATTTCGTTGAATGATTTTAATAATATTTAAACAAAATTTTTTGTCAATTGCAAAATCCATTTTTAGTAAACATTGGAATCATATTTTTGTTTGCAAAAAATATACTAAATTTAAGGTCTACTGCATTTGAGTCAAGTGTATTCAAAAAAATTGTTCTCAGTGTTGAAGAAGCAATTAAATTGAAGATTTGATTTATGCAATACTCTTTCTGTACGAATTCAGCGAAATAAATTTTTCGGTTTGTAATAAATAATATGATCATTCACTTAGTGTCATTTTTCACACAATGTTTTCACGCTTATTTATAATAAAGTCTCAAGATTTTATTCAAAATAAATTCTTTAAAGTAAAAGAAAAAAGGACTTGCTTGAATGCGGTTAAATAAAAGAATTCATTTTTTACACTTTCAGAAAAGCGATTCTTATAACTCCTGAATTAATTTAGCTTAAATCTAAAAATCTTCAGAATCGCGATTAGAATGTTTTTTCAAATCAAAATGAGGTTATCCGCATCCGCAACTCCCAAAAAAATTAAATTATAGGATTGATATTTTGTAATTACAAAAAATTAAGGTCTTATTTGGTAGAAACTGAATTTTAAGAAAACTATTTTCTTTAAAGTTTCAAATTCAAAATCGACATTTTAAAGTAGTAAGTAGATATCTAGCAACAACGGAACTTAATCGTGGAAAGTATTCCTTTCTCAAACTCCAAAATGTCCTGGGATCGCTGTTCCGGTTTATTATACCTTCCCTGAAGTACAACTCGATTTCTTCTTCTGTTTTATCCTTCAGCAGAACGGGATGCATATTTGCTGTTGTCACAATTCTCTCAGAAAGACATAGAATGGCTGTCAGCAGTTTCCTCCGATTCGATAGTATTTTGTCTGAAGAAATAGTTGTTGTCTTCATTGACTTCGTCAAATTGCTTTCCGCAACTTCTCAGCATATCAGTCACTAATTCTGGAGTGCCGCGAGAAATGAAAATTGATTTAAAACAAGGGTCGAATATTGTCGTCAATGAAAAGTGTGGTTTCGTCTCGAGCTCGCCCAGTTCTAAGCTAATTTCCATTTTCAGGCTAGAATTGAACCAAGATAAGCTGGGATGGCACTTTATCTTTTCAATACATTTTTTCATTGACAACAGAGCTGGTATTATTTTAGAAATGTTGGATTTCTCTGCAAACATATTCTTCACAGAGGCTTCCAAGGACTGCACTAACACAATTAATCCTTCTACGATCTCCCACTGTTTACTTGATAATGTTTTTCTTCTGTCGGTCTCTGCACTCTCTGCAGCATATATGTCCAGAGTATTTTTAAATTTTAAGAACAGGTTTAGAAGAGAATATTTACGTCAATTTTTAAAATATTGATGTGATCAACATCAGTCGTATGATAGTGAGTAGAAATAGACTCACATTCCTTTATAGTTGTCTTCACATCACTTCATTCGTTGAGTACATGAAAGAACACATAAACGACAAGAGAAAGGTAGCATAACTCTGTTGATGTGGTGTTAAAATACTCATTAGCTATACTCTTTCTAGATTCATTCTGGAAAATAAATTTTGCTCAAATTTTTCTTCCAACCAATAAAGTGTAATTAACATGAAAGAATTGTTCGAGCCGGAGCACTTTGTAATGTTCACAGACACAGTTAGATACTTTTTTTGAGCAATTTGAGCTTCAAGTTTCCTATTCACACTGCCACAGATGTCGGGAATGATTTCAATGTAGAAACAACTTTTCTGCTGAATGTTATATTGGGGATTATTGTTCTGCATGAAATGAATAAATCCAGCTTTCTCCACGATGGCTGGGTCCTGATCTAACACAATCATTTCTACAATTTCGTTGCTTAATTTCAACGCCCGTGAATCTTTCGCATCCCAAAGTTTGACATTTCGGCTTTTCGATATCTTCTCTAAACCTGCAATATCGATTCATTTTCAATGCAATAATTTTTATAGTGGTCTATGAAATGGGCCATCAAAGAAGTCTTTAAAGCTCTTCTTCCTTTTCCGCCACTAGAAACTTCTTTATGTTCCGGACACAAAACGCTGAAAACCTTGATCTCATTACTGCTCTCTCGAAATACTCGCCACACGAAATTTGTTTTTTTGGCTAATTCCTACTTTTTTGCCGCGGTATCAAAAAAAAATAATAGTTTGAACTTGCACATTGTATTAAGGTATGAAACAGAAAATGTGTTTAGGAAGGGATGTAAATTGAGAAAAGTACTGATGGTTACAGGTTGCGACCTATGACACAGTTGCACAGCTGTGAACTTGATCACGCCCGCCGATGGTAATTTATTGCACTCGGTATTCTGGAAACGAAGAATAGATACTAAATACTTTAAACAGATTACGATAACTCAGGCATCACTCTAATTGTATTTATCTTCGAACTTTGAATAGTCTTCAAGACTGTACTCCACATCTACAACTCTACATTCCAAATAATAAAAAGGAAAATAGTCAAATAGTCTTCCGAAAGCAATTTTAATCTTTATGAGACGAAGATAATAAAAGCTGACTGATATTCGAACAAGGAAACCTAAAAATTTTCAATTGGACACAAATTATAAATGTTTCAGATTAATTAATCGAAGTAGAGTTGGCTTAGAATTGAAAAACATACCTACTTTTTATATGCTGTTCAATTTTGCCTACATCGTTTTATTTTTCAAAAAGAATTAAGACTATAACCTGATTATCGAGCGCACTGCGCGAGTGTGGCGATGAAAATGAAATCGCCAAATAAGAAAAAAGTATAGTTCTAGTTTATCAAAAATATTTGGAAAGTAAGACGGTAATCTCTAAGAAGTTTAAATGACAGTTGCCAATTCAAGTTGCAATATTTATGATATTTAAAGAAATGTCGTTCAAGTGTACGCTATAAGCGTACGGAAATGAGGGAAAAGCGCGAGAGCGTACACGAGCGTCGTGCGCACGTGCAAAATTGGCGCGAAGCGCCGCGCGCAAGGTCCGTGTGTTATTAGAATATAGAATTCTCTTATATCTTTACATCGCCACTAGGTTCATATTGAATATATTTTTGTATACTTTAAAGAATTTCAAATGTACGTAAACAACTTTCCCAGAACATTTACAACTAAAATAAAAATAATTTACATATTGTCAAGAGGGTAAATCAAGTATATATAGAAATACATTGATTAAACTGCACACATTATACTGACAAATTCTGCGTCCACCACTCGACTACTGCCATTGGGCTAACAATCAGGACATATATGATGATATTTTGAAAAAACGATTTTACTATTTCTGTAATACGTGGTCTTATACTTCTTTTTTGGAAGCGTACATGTTTTACAATATACTTTTAAAATCTTGATTATGTTCACCCAAAAATAAATCCTTCGGATGAGAAAACTGTCATGTACGTTATTTTAATTTTTAAAAGATCATTTGAGATTGAGTTCCTGCAACGCTATACAAATTTTGGCTGCTATTTGTAAAGAAAATTGAATTCAAGAGAGATTTATAATGTATTGTATCCTGGTTCAGACTTCTGAGTACAGAGTCCAAAGTTCTGAAGTTCATCAACTGCATGTCAAAAGGCATGTTGAAATTTGCACCTTTGCTGCTTTAAGAAAATAAGAAGTTAGCGGGTGAAGAATTGGGAACAACTCTTGAAGAATTTACTGTAAGATGCAAGATTACTGCAAGATTTGACTGTAAATTAATTAAATAACGCACACAATTTAGGTAGTTTTCATTAAACAAAGTTTAAATAATTTAAATAGCATGATATTCAGTTTTATTCAATTATTGATGGTACAGATTAGCATATTGATCTAAAAACAATATTATATCACAATGTACAAATTAGAAAAGAAAAAGAAATGCCCTTTCAGGTAGATATCCGGGCCAGAATGCGTCAATGTATCTACACTACCTACCAGCAAAGTGAAGTGCTCTAATTAAGAGAAAATAAGCCAAGTTCTAATGGTAAATTCAGTACAGAAATGATTTTAATTTTGGAATGTATATTCATAATATTCTTCTATCCAAATTAAAAATAATATTAAATATTATTGATACTGAGATCCGAATTTAAAAAAAAGTTTAGTTCTTAGTTCTCATTACGTCTCAGAAAAACAATAAGAGATCCGCTCTTTAATTTTCACCATGAGAGACAACACTTACGTTTAAATTTATTTTTTAAATGAGCCAAATAAAATTTTGAAAATGTTAAATATCACGGGAGAGATGAGTAATTAAATAAAAACTTACAAATACACTTTTCCTCCTAACATCACCTTAAAAAATACTGATTACAAAGTTAAACCTGCTATTAGCACTATTTCGAATTTTTCGAAGTAAATTGTAGACATATTGTAAATATTACTTTTACCAGTGTATACATATTGTATAAAAAATTATAGACCGCGTTGGAGTTAAACAGATTTCTGTTTTGTGGAAAACTCAGAAAGTTTGTAGGAGGTTTACACTTAAAAGGCAGGATCGCATCCGGCCAGATTTCCACCGGAATGTTCCGGATTAATCCGGCCGATAGGGCGTTCAGTCTCCTGTCAATTCGGCAAGCAGAAACCTCAACCGTGTCAAACTTTGCAGGAGCAGTCAGACAGGTATGGCATTATTATCCTGCAGCAGTATCGAGCAGGAAGCCGAAATACGCCGAACGCACTAACTGACGTACTATTTGTCCCATCTCTATTTTCCAGCTGTAGGGTTTTTGTAAGTGTGCTGCACTGAAAAAATTTTGGGCGAGCCGCACGCCCACGTGGTAGAGCTGGAACACCAAATGCGTTGCGCGCTGCTCGCCTACAGCTTGGTACAAATCCTCTCTCTTATTGGGCACTCTCTGTGCCCACATTGGAACAGCTGT
>JAAAKG020146014.1:0-10759 GCA_010014905.2 Druon quercuslanigerum
CATGACGCAGACGGCCCCCAACAAGGCGCATATGTTAGAAGATTGAAAAATCTCGAAAAATAATATTTTTGAATTTAATATGAGCTGAGAATTCAACTAAATTGATGTAAAATTTATATGTTTGGTTTAAGTTAGTAATTATTTAACCAATAATTATTTTTCTTAGTTGATCATTTAATTATTCGATTCTTATTCTAAATTTATCTTTCGACGTTGAAAATGCAAGTATTTGGTTGAACATTCATGTACTTTGTAGAAAATTCAACCAAAAATTGCTATAGTCAATACAAAATTATGCATTTAATTTGAGATTTTAAAATTTTTGCTGCAAATTAGTTTTTTTGTTAGACTTAAACTTTTTTTCATTTGATATTAAAATCTGTTTAATTTTAAATATCAACTATTACAATTTTTTTTAATTTATCGCTTTAGTTGAAAATTAATAGAATTTGTACAAAATAGAAAATTTTTTTCTTTTGTTGAAAATGTAACTAATTTGTTAAAAAAATTAATGTTTTAGACTAAAAATGTACTTTTTAACTAAAAATTGGACTATTCTCTTTAAAGATTTTGAAATTTTAGTTGAAAATGCATATGTTTTTTTAAAAATTGAAGTATTCCCTTGAAAACGCGAGTGTGTGTTTTTTCAAAATAATTTTTTAACTATAAAATTAACTACTTCATTTTTTATGGAAAATTTATCTTCTTTAGTTTAAAATTTCTCTTTTTCAGTTTGAGAATTCAACTAATTCGTTAATAATTCATGTATTTGGTTAAAAATTCATCTTTTCTGGTAGAAAAGAATCTTCTAGGTTAAAAATTCAACTATTTGATTATTAATTAATCCGTTTTTTAAAATTAAAAAATGTTGTTAAAAGAGTTATCCTTTTTGGCAAAAAATTCGTGTTAGTGTAGCTTAGGTGAGGTATTCCATCATAATTTTACGTTCTCCAGAGTAATTCTACGCAATCCGGAGTAATCATGGGTAATCCAGAGTAATTCTGTATGCAGAGGTAATCCAGGGTAATCAGCTATCATCCGGCGTAATCCATCTCTTCTAGACCTCCTCAACTTTAAGTGTTTTTTTACCCTCCGCTGTAGGTTCACCTTGTTAGATTTTCCTCTACTGAAATCTACACAGTAGACTAATAAATAATCGACTAGCATGCGGGCACTTGACCTGATTTCTGACACCGACTAATGACCCGTCTAAGGCACCCCGATTCTGCTTCCTCAGTTGGCAAGAACATTCTTTCTGAAGTTGCGTGCTCTCGTGATCATAGAGCCCCTGAACGTCGATTCCGAAGTGTGTAAGCATCTCGTGAGGTAAATGCATACGCGCATAAATTTCTGCGAGCACATACATGCACGTCGAGCCTCACCTAACGAAAGAAATATCCCGGTAACTCACGTCCGATCGATTGGTACCACTCGACTTCACGCATGCACGAGTGCACGCAGAGACCAAAGCACGTGCGTGCAAATGAGGGAACCTTAGCATTTTCTAGAATGTGATCGCATACTTATATTTTAAAAAGAGTTGAAATTTTAGTTAGCTCAAATGTCAGATAAGAAACTGGAAGTTCACTAAACTTGCGGTTTATTTTAGAACTTAAACTGCAATACTAAACCTGTGGAGAGCCTAAAGAGTTCCTTTGGAGACACTTGAATATAACAACAAGAAGGTGCATTAGGGTGGTTCAAGTTTTGTTTTCTAATTTTCATGCATATCGTCTGAAAATTTGGTTAGAATCCACACAAATAAATCCATCTTTTTATGTTTTGAAAAAAATTATACTCAGAGGTCGCAAGAATAGGAGGAAAATATTATTTTATAAATATCACCTCTATTAATATGTTTCATAGGGTCCCAGGAAAGTCCTATTAGGGATAAAATAGATTTTGCGAATTTTTAGCACTAATTATGAGTTTTTTGCCGTTTTCTAAATTTAAATTGACCCTAGTGCTCAAACTACTACTTTGGAGCGATAATTAGGTGTTTACATACATTTTAAAACAATTTATGATTAGATTTATGGTCGTGGTTTTTCTGAACGTTTGAAATTATTTTTAAATTCTTAGTTAGAGCGATGTAATAATTATGTTTTATACCTATCTTCGCTTAGATTAATGCTAGATAGTTGCGCTTTTTCTGATATTTGATTATTTGTCCAATTTTTAATTAGAGTGTGATATTACTGAATTAATTTCAACAAACATTATTGTTTAAGCAATTTATTATTAATGTTAATGTTATGTTCTTAGAATAATGCTAGTGAATTGCAAGTTTTACAAAAGTTGTTCACTTTTTGTCGCATTTTCATTCAGAGTGTGCTAAATAAATAATTGAAGATAAAATCGATTTTTAATCTTTATTTTTATTAAATAATGCTAGAAAGTTGCTTTTTTCCTGAAATTTCAAACTATTTGTATACTTCCCACTTGCATTACCTTTTTCTTTATTAATGCTAGATAGTTGCAGTTTTTTATGAAACTTTTAAATTTTTACCTAGTTTTTACTTAGTCAAGTAATAAGTAATGAAAGTTAATAAAAATAATTATTGAAACAAATTTTAATTGTTTATAAATAGATCTTCTCAGGTAAATGCTAAACAGTTGCGGTTTTTTCTGAACTCCTAAAAACTTTTTTTTCCACTTTTCACTTAGTTAGGTAAGAATTAATGCAGTTTAAGAAACATGCTTATTTACTCTTTTAGAGTTATGCTAGAAAGTTGCCTTTTTTCAAATCTTTAGTATTGCTTTGACTTTCCAGTTAGAAGTAAATAATAAGTGAACTTCACGAAGAAACATTTTGAAAATTTTATTGTATTTTTTTAAGTAAATTATTTTAATACTTTTTCCAATGTTTAAAAAAATTCATTCAAATAAAAAATCTATCTTACTCAAGTGATAAAAACAAAGAATCGCATAATTAAGAGTAGGTGAGTACTGGTGAGTGACTGGTAAAAGTTTTCTTTGAGTTACAACAAGAACTTTATTGCAAAGCGTAAAAGAAAAACTCGGAATTGCACAGAGTCTCTTCGATAATGATATACATATATGAAGAATAAAAATACCTCAAACAAATAATTAGTTGATTATTACTTCTCATGGGCCAAGGTAAACTTACTGCAGACAGAAAACTGCTCCCTGTGCTCTGTTACCACTTATATTAAATATTTTTTCTGACTTTCGTCTTTAATTAGAAGAGAAATAAATTCATATATAAATTTTACAAATATCCGGTTTTTCTTAGCATTATATTTACTTAAAAAAGAGATTGTTCAAACATGATGCTTTCTAATGTTTATTTATTATTTGTTAAAAACTAAAAAGGCGAAGCAGAGTTAAAAATTTCAGTCAAAACTGCAACTTTATAGCACTGATGTAAGATAAGATAGTTATAAACAATAATCAATTGTTTAAATACGAATTTTGTTAACTCACATCAAATATTACCGTCCAAAGTAAAAAACAGAAAAAATGTATGAGTTCAGAAAAAACTGCAACCTTTTGCACTTTTTTAAGAGGAGGTGGATATAAATATCAATAAACTATTAAAGACATTATTTTTGCTAAACTGAAATAATTATTAACTCATCCCAAGTAAAAATTAGACAAAGAGATAAATTTTTCAAAAAATCCGTAATTTTCTAGCATGACTTAGCTTAAATATTATTAAAGATAATTAAAGTTGTTAAAAGAATTGATTCTGTAAACTTTAATTATTTATTCACCTCAATCTAATAGAAAAGTAGACAAAAAGTGGAATTAAAAAAAACTATAATTTTCTAGCATTATTCTAAGAGCACATTATGAACTATAATTAATTGTTGAATCCCGTTTCCGGCATTAAAGTGTAAGGTAGTGGGAATTGTGGATGCTGAGTTTTTCCGATAATGGTGGTGAAATTTAAGGTGAGTGCATTGTGGAAGTGTATAGAAGGGTTTGAATATAAGAGATTTTTTGAGGGCTTGTGAAGCTGAAAAGGGGATGATGATATTTTTGAGGATTGAGACAGATTTGTGTGAAAGTTGGGTTTAGGTTGGTTTGAGTTTTGTTACAGGGTGGGAAGACTGGATTGATCGGGTTACTAGTAGCAGGGTTGGGTAGAAACGGAGGAAGACAAACAGGTACCAGAACGCGACGATAGAGGCAGGAATAGCGAAGAGAGTAACATTGAGGAAAAAGCGGATTTAGAGCAGGAATTATTTAATAGACAGAAAGAGGAGATCGAAGGAAGGAAGGCAAGGGGGAAGTACAAGAAAACTATAGAAAAGGAGAGACTAAGAGCGAAAAGCGAAGATCAGAGGAAAGAGGAAAGACTGAAAGAAATTCGCGAATTCATGATAATTGTAATTGGCATTTATGAAGAAAAGAAGGAAAAAAGGGATGAGGAATTAAGGAAAGAAATTAGGCGGGAAATGGCTGAACTTAGGAAAGAAATGAAAAAATGGGAAGTAGTTAGGGAACAATTAGACAAGAGGATGCAGTCATTGGAGTGAAAACTAGAGAAGCGAGAGGATAATAATAAAAAGTTAGAGGAGATACTAGGTAGAGTATGGAAGATAGAAACCTTGAACCGGGATCTTGGTGGGTGAGAGAGTGAGAATGCGGATAAGGAAAGACTGAGAAAAATTGAACAAAGAATAGAAAAGAAAGAGAGGGAAGAAAGAAAAAGAAACAGTGATAAATGGTATAAGATTAGAGGGAAGAAGAAGTACTAAAAAGGATTGATGCGAAGGCAGAAATAGAGGAAGTGCGACGTTTTGAAAGGAAAGAGCGAAGAGGGGAGAGACTGGTACTGGTGAAATTAAAGAAATGGAAACACAAGAGGGAAGTGATAAAAAAAGAGCATGTTATATGGAAGCTCGGAGAGAATAGCAGATGATTTTACATGGAAGCTCGGAGAGAATAGAAGATGATTTGACATGGGTAGAAGGGAGGATGCAATCTAAGTTAAGGAAAATAAAGGAAAAGGAAATAAAAAAGGGAAGTTAGTAAGAAATCAGGTGCAGGGAAACTAGGAGAGGAAGGAACAGGAGATAGGAAAATAAGAAATAGTAGGAGGCAGAAAGAGACAAAAGACGAACGTAGGGAAGAATGGAGGATATGTTCCCGGAATACAGCATGATTGGAGAGAAATAATAGGGAATTTATGAGAAATTTGACACCGTGGGATGTTGTAATAATAATGGCGACGTGACTAGATGAATTCAAAATGCAAAGAGGAAGAATAAAAAGAGCAGAGCAATAAGAAGAACCGTGATGGGAATGAGAAATGAATGTATAACAGGGAAAGATAAGAAAGAGAAAAAATAACAAATAGAAGAATTAATAGTAGAAGAAGTGAAGATGGGAGGAGCGAAGTGGAATATAATGATATTGAATATAGAAAATAAAGAAGAGATGAGGCTTATAATAGGTGGGTATCTTTGTCTGCATCAGTGTAATGTTATCTTCCTTCAAGATGACGATTATGCGTTCCTTGATTTGATGTTCACCTGTGCTCCACTTGTGTCGTATGTTCAAATCGTTTAGGAATTCCTCATTCCACCTTCTACAGAAATCTTAACGCATCTTTTGAATATGCAGCCACCTGGATGATGCTAGTGTGAATGTGGAACTAAGATTCAACTCCGGTAAGGTCGTAAGGGAATCGCCTATCAAAAAGTGACTGTCAGTGCAAAAATTCCATTAGGATCAGACGAAATGGGTGTCAGAGGACGCGAGTTTAAGATTGCATCGACTTCGGAAACGAATGTATTAAACTCCTCAAAGATCAACAAAACATCGTTTACTACACGTTTAAAATGATGCTTAAATGTCTTTACTGTGGCCCTGTTGAAACAAATCGATTTGTCTTACACACAACGTGGACAATGATGTTCCGCAACCAAGGAGAACATCGACTGGTGCTGTTTTATAGAAGTGCGGATCTGCATGTTTTATATTTGCGGGAATTTCAATATCATCACGTGGAATAAGATCCTTAGGAACTAATTCTGCTATCCGAGGAATTGTGAGAATACTGAGCGTTTTCTCATAAATTCTGTATGTAGATCGAATTTTGACTTTCTCTCAGCCTGGTATTCAGATCATTTAATAGACCCACAGGAATTTAGCATCTCCTCGTCAGAAATCGTGATGCTGTGGCCAATTTTGTTGTGATGGAAATGGCAGACGCACACATATCGAGAAGGGCTCAAAATCGTACATGCCGTCGTTCTTTGTCCAATGAATAAATGACTTTGCTTGTCATTAGTTGACTCATTGGAGCACTTGCTTTTGAGGAGATGCAGCGTTGTTTGTTACCTGTGGGTTTTAGGGGCTATGTTTGGAGTTGTGAGGATTCCTAATGCAGGAGTGTGTTATGCTTCTTGTTGAATACTATGCAATTACTGGCTTTACAGTCTGGTGGTTTGTGATTGTCATGCAGGCAATTTGATGAAAAGAAAAGCGTCTTTTACAATTTTTATTCTTTCCGGTATCGCGAGGGTACGAAATTGTTACCATCCAAAGAGGGGATCAATCTTACGTCTGCATTCTGGACACGGTCTGACAGTGGACGTTAGGATCGTCGACCTTGCATTTCGTTGATTGCCGGAACTCGAAGACATGTTTATTGTTTCTCAAGCTTTAATTATGTTCTCAAGTCCCCGTTGAGATAACCCAGCAGCTGTGCAATGCAAAAATTCCAACATGTCACCGAGTTTCCGAAATACATTTTGTTTGAGGGTTTCGTCCCATTTTTCTAAAGTAGTTTTATGAAGTTTTTCTTCTGAATTTTTCAGAAGTATCTTTTCTGAGACTTTTATAATAAGCGAAGCTAGTGACGATACGTGTTGTTGGGTCTCATCAGCTGACTTAATTAAACCCTTGGAGGTATATTTGTCTTGAACAGGTAGTCGTAAAAGTAATTTCAAATGTTTAGGTATAATTAAACGTTTATCCGCATAAGTTTTTTCCAGTAGGTCCCAATCACGAGCATATCTATCTCTGTAATTGCAAATACCGATATTTTACGCGGCGCGTCTCCTAGTAAAGCCGATTACAAATATTGCAATTTTTTAACGTTACTGAAGTCAGTTTAATTGTGTATGAGGGTTTAAAATGAGTCTTTAAATGCTAGCCATTATTCATACTGACCGCTAAGGGTTGGAAAAAAATTCTGTGGCAATTTGACATTACGTTTTATTTAATGAACGTTCCCGATTGATTCTGTATTTGAATTTTCTATCTCTGTCTTTGGTGCCGCCAGTAGGAGATGTTCTGCCTCTGATATAACCTCTAGATAATCATCTTGAATTGTGTATCGTTCAATAAAAAGATCAATATGAGCGGAATCCCTAACCAATATTTCTGTTTCATCTTGAATGTCATCGAATTTCGCGAAATCAGTTTTTACTCTTTGTATATGTAAGTTTAATTTTATACTGTCTGGTTTTCCTTCGCGGTATTTGACGAGAAACAGTTTTTAATGTAATTTTTGACCCCTGATTGTTTCTTTTTATTCAAAATCTGAAGATTATATTTTAAATAAAAAAGAGATTAGTTTCATTTTAGAAGAAGCTCACCTTTTTTTCACTTATTTTGGTGTTGAAACTGCATTCTCTCAGGATGTTCAGTAAAATCTGACTGTCTTTTCTCAACTTCTTTTAACTTGTGGAGGCTTGAGCGAATCCGGCTCGATTGTACCATATTTCTTAGCATTGTAGCGTTTATGATAAATTCCCTTATTGTGGACTTATTTCTTGTTATAAGAAGTCAATCCGTCTTTTATCAACAAACTTATTTATTAAAAAACATTTATTCGTCTACACTGCTCAATCGTTAAGTTACAAATGAAGTGCTAAATTTCCGACCACCCCTTTACCTGCTCTCCCCGTCCCTTGCGATCAAAGCTGAGAGAGCAGGTTTAAGATTCCCGATTACCTATACCGTTACTTCTGTATCGAACGAAGTTCGAAAAGGAAAGGCCATGGGTTCTTGTTTGGACAATATGCATTATATAAATGTCGATAGTTAACACAACACGCATGTAAGTAATATTTCGCTGAACAAAAATATTGCAAGGGAAAAGTGGATCAATCGATGATCCAAAAATAAAGTTAGCATAGAGAGGAATAGAAGTGGGTGGGACGAGGCTTGTAAAAAAAAAGAAGGAGGTCAGATAGTAATTAAGAAAGTGGAGAAAAAGAAAGTAATGGGGAAGAGAATGAAAGGTTTGAGGAAGAAACGGAGAACGCTAGGACGGAAGAAGAGGTATGAAAGGTAGCAAATAGAGAAAGAAGAAGAAAAAAAAAGTAAACCAAGATATTGAAGTGGTAGAATAAAAAAAAATATTTTTTTTTATTTGCTAGGAGAAGTAGAGAAGTAGAGAGAAAAGTTAGGAAGTGAGAAAAATATGGTAGAGAAAGAGATGAGGAAGAGGGCATAATAAGGGATGATTTAGTCAAGGTGTTAGAAATAATGAAGGATGGAAAGGCCTAAATTGCGCTATCACAGGAAATAGAGATAAAGAACTAGATAGAAGACTTTAGGTCCATAGATGTAAATACTTGTAAATATTAAGGTTGAAATTTTTTTGTTTGTTTATTACGTAAGCGAAAATATTTCAAGGAATGGAAGTCATATAAACCCTTAGGGGATCAATTATGAATAAAGAATAAATTGTTTAAACTATTATTTTTGATAACATTAATTAAGCATTCCATGAACAAAATTTAAAAGTGGAAAAAATTTGAAAACTTTAGAAAAACTTTCGACTTTTTTACTCTATTTTCAACAAAAGTTTTCTAAAAACAATAATAAGTTGTTGAAACAATTTATGTAAAAGTATAAAGTAGTATTTTATGGATTGGAAAAAATGTACTTAAAACTGAAAGAAAATCATAATTATCTTCAAAAACTTGCTAAACCCATTTTTACACTCATGGGGTTTTCTTGGAATCCTATAAAACATAGGTATGAAGGTGAAAAATATATTTTTTTTAGTTAAAAAATGGATTTATTTTTGTTTGGCTTCAAACATATTTCCGAGCGATAGGCGTTAAAGTTCAAAAAAGAATTCCAATGCATTTTTAGACCACTAACCAACCACTTACAAAGCAGTTTAATTCTATTAATTAAGTTATAACCGTCCGAGTTCTATTACATGGGTGCTGTAACGTAAAAGTTGATTTATTAACTAGATAAAATATTTGAGCTCCTTTAAAGCAAGATGGAATCTTTTTTGTTGCAACTACTTAGGAACAAAAAATCAGTTCTGAAAGGAACTCAGTTTTTTTCTATGGTTAGTCATACTTTTACAGTCTGAGAATAAAAATTGAGTACTCGTAAATACGTCGTATAGAGAAAGGTCGTAATCGAGGGCGTCAACTGTTAAACGAAAACACATTTTTATGAATATATTTGATGAATTATTATAGTTTTTCAGATTTGTATGTTATTTAATGTACTTTTATTATTATATCAATAACTTCAGATGTGAATTGCAGTAGAAAGAGAATATTAAAAGAAAGCTTACTTTATAACGATCTTCCATAAAAGCAGATATTTTTCAACAGGCTATAACTTCGAACGGGTGAGAGACGTAAATATTATTTTTTTAGATTTTGTTTTTATTAAGCCTTTTTCAACTAATGTTCTCAACTTTTTATCTAAAGTGCTCAGGAAATATACTATTTTGCAAAAGCTGAACTCTAAAATAAAATAGGGTAAAATTGGACTGATTAAATTAATCAAACATGCTTTCACTCAAAAATTAGTCATATTTACAGTAAAACAGTAATTTTTAAAGATCAATCGGTCAATATTGGTAAGTGAATGAGTCGCATCAAATGACTGATTTTCATTTTCCTTTTTATTTTAATAAATGATTTAATTTAACCATAAATAACTTATTAAAAGATTGAAAGGTACGGATTCAATTAATGAAACTGACTGATTTAATTAGTAAGTGTTACTGATCACCTAATTAAAAAAAAAATTTGTTAAAAATTCTTGCATGTATTTTTTGTTAGTTAAAAACTAATCATTTTGGCGGCAAAATCGTTTTTTTCTTTTTTTGAAAATTGAACTATTTGCATGCAAGTTTAACTGTCTTGTTAAAAATTTATTCTTTTGGTCAAGAATTCATTATTCCTGATGAAACTTCATCTGTTTCGTTAGAAATTCTTCTTTTTGGTTAAAAATTTACGTATCGGATTAAAAAGTTCGTCTTTTATGGTAGAAAATTAACCATGTGGTCAAAAAAGTGTTTTTTTTCTTCCTTTTTGCTTATTTGCTTGAAGCTTGAAGTATATTGCTGAAAAATTGTAGTTTATTCTTTCAAAATTCTTGTATTTGGTTGAAAAGTTGTCTTTTTAATAGAAAGTTAATCTTTTTGGTTGGAAACTCACATTTAAAAAAAAACAAGGTAAAATCAAAGTGTGAATCTAACAATAAGTTCAGGGTACCATACCTGTAATGAGAATTAGTCTTTATGGTATGAATGGTACCACTTTACAAGGTATCGTGTCCCTCGGACTTGGGGTACGAAACGTCACCTATTATCAATTATTTTTACTTTTTTGCTCCAAAAACAATTGACTAGTTTCGTTCTCTTACTACGAGCGTGATGGAACACGATCTTGAAATTACCTATAAGAAAATTGATCCCACACTGTAACAAATTTTTGGTAAAATTTAACATAAAATTTTATGTAGATGATTTTTTTACACAAAATTTATGTTAATTCTACACAAACGGTTTGTA
>JAAAKG020146015.1:0-10759 GCA_010014905.2 Druon quercuslanigerum
TAACACCCGATCCCGGCGAAATCCTGCGGTTGTCCTTATGAAGAATAGTTTAATTATATATATATATATATATATTTAGATTCTGAGGTCTCAGAAACTTTGCGAAAAAATATTTTTTATTCCGACAGTCTTCAGGAATATACAAAGTTTTGTCTGCCATTCAAGAAAAAAGTTGCAGTTTTTTATTAAAATTTAATACATAATAGCTTTTTTTGTTTTTCGACTGATTTTCTACTATTTGTGATTTTTTTAGAATACTATTGCATTTAGAATGTAAGATTATAGTGTGGTTGAGTGTTGCGACACGAAGTGTCAACAAAGGGAGGTAAAATAGATCAGGTGTATAAATAATGTTACTTTCATCGTTTTGAACAAAGATAACTTTCAAGATCAAAATCTGGGTTATGTTAACGTATTCTATTTACAAATTCAAAAAATGCCTTCTTGTTATAGAATAAGGTTTAAATTTTTCCACAATCACCTTTTTAATAAACTTAAATTTATAATTCTCTTTTAAATTGTTTTTAAAATTATTACTTAAAATATTTCTTTTATGCTTTTAAAACTGATGTTTAAACTAGCTCTAAATGAAATCTAACGTTTTTTACGGTAAATGTGGATAAGAATATTATAAATATAATTTATTTTAAACATTTCCAAATGTGTTTCACAACCCAACAGGATTCTAAGGTCGCAAAATAACCTCATAAAGGATGTTGGACATTGTGCACGATATAATATCTAGATAGCTGTGACTTGTTAGATCCGGGTTGGAACTCTTTGGTTGTATTTATAATTATATGGCTCTTGAGCATTATACTTAAACAACAAAAGCTTTGGATTTTTTATAGAAGAAGCATTAATAGTTTTTTTTATTTTAAAAGAAGTATAAAGCAAAAGATTCATTAACATCTCAACGTCCGTTTAATTAAAAAAATGACGCAATTATACCTGTAATGGAAAAAGAGTTACAAATTGTGCTAATATTTTTGTCATTTGATTTATATTAATTTCTGAAATTTTGGTTCTCTTACAAAGTGAGATCTTAAAAATTATTGTTTTTTTTTAAGTTCAAACTTGCTTTCTGCAAGATTAATTTTTTATTTTAATTTGGGCGTCCTTATTTTTCAAAATTTGTGTTTGCCCACACTAAAATTGTCCCGGATTCAATTACTTAAACAAATGAGTCTAAATTATAAATTTTTAAAATGAAGATTATAATCTACAATGTTATTTTATCACTAAATTTTAAACCTTGTCATAAACATATTTTTGTATGTAACCTGTTTCTAAAATTAAGTATTGAATCTATCTGAGCTCTACAATTTCTTTTTAAAAGCGGCTGAAGTTATATGTGTTTAAAATTGAATCACATGTAAACGCAGTACAGAAAACTATGCAATAGTAGCTCACTTTTAAGAGCAGGTTATTAGATTATTTAGAATATTTCTAAAAAAATTTTCTAAAACTTCAATGACAATATTGAACGTAACCATAGAAATTTTTTGCAACGCTAACCTCGACAATAAGGACATTTCCGCCCCTAAATGATTTGCAATTCTTAATTGCAAGAGATTATTGGAGAATAATATTAGAGCACACGCACTTTAAAACATAT
The DNA here is from genome assembly GCA_010014905.2 of Druon quercuslanigerum. Taxonomy (NCBI): domain Eukaryota; kingdom Metazoa; phylum Arthropoda; class Insecta; order Hymenoptera; family Cynipidae; genus Druon; species Druon quercuslanigerum. The sequence goes on from JAAAKG020146015.1 coordinate 1,619, forward strand.
ATATTTTGCAAATAATTAAGAAATTTTGTAAAAAATGTATGAAATTCCTAAGTCATTTTTTCGGATGGTATTTTTTTTATTTGCTCACGGTTCATTGCAGTTCATCGTCATTAGAAATTATATTAATTAGGTTTCTTTGATCAGAAGGGTAGATGTTGTGATAAAAATGAAGCATTTCTTTAGCTTAATAAAATATTATGTTTACACGAATATTTATTTCTTCAGTTCCAGAAAATGTTTAATTTAATTATTAAAATAAAATTATTTATAACAAGTAAACATTTATTTCCTGGTATTATTATTTTTTTTCAAATGAAATATTATTTAATTAAAAGAATTCTTTTAAATGTAGAACACTAAGGAAACCGTTTCAATTTCGTTAAATATGTCGCAATACCTATACCTATCAATAATAACATTGCTTATTGTACATAAGCAGTCTTACTTTATTTTCATGCAAATTTTTATAAATAAGTACCCTCAATCAGCACAATATATTTGTTTGAAGATTGTAAATGAGATTTTGACCCTTGTTTAAAAATTTATACTCTCGTGATATTTACTTTCATGACGAGACATTATTTATTCAGAGCCTTTTCAGCAATATATTTTTTATAAATGTATACCCCCTTGAGTAATTGCAATTTTATATGAAAAGCAACAAGAACAAATCATGATCTCTCCGATGAATGACTTAAGTCAAATGAATAACTTATGCATGCCCAAAAAATCCTCATACGTGACTAATCCCCAACGTTCCGTAAGTCTGTCAGGGAGGAAGTCAATGACATCATGCTCTTTAACGGTAGTTTTAGAGATAACAGCAGGAAGTGGACAGTCTCAGATGAGCCCACTCTCTCAGATCACTTACAAATAGAGTTCAAGTAGGAGTCCATTGTACCCGCCGGCCCTAAATGGCCCAGAAATTCAAGAAGAACGGGTTGGGGCCGGCTTTTCACGGATCTAACAAGTGCACTTTCAGGGATTCCCAGGTTCATTAGAGACGTGGATGCTCTGGAGAAGGCGGCCAAGATTTTCACAGAAGCTATTAAATCCACTTACAAAAAAATTTCCGACCTTCAAGAGTCTCAAAGGCTGGGAAGGCACACTGGCGGAATGGGAAACTCGAAGAGCTTCGCAGGAAAACCAGAGAGAGGTTCAGACGTGCCATTATTGGTGAAAAGAAAGGACTATCGTCCTCATTTACGAGAATGAGGGATGAATATATGAGTGCAATACATAAGGAAAAGCATCAAAGCTGAACTAACTTTTACACTGACATCAATAAAGGAGCAGAGTCGTCCAGACTGCATAAGCTGCTTTCTCGAAATCTGGATGCCGTTCTCGGCACTCTGAAATGCCCGGTGGGGGTTACTCGGATTCCGACGAGCATGCCTTGGGCTACCTGATAAAGGCACATTTTCCGGGCTTCAAAAAGTCAGGGGAAGCGGAAGAGACACTTTTGAGGCAATCAAAGCCGCCTGCGGCCCAACCATGCCCGAAGCGGCGACTTGCCAACAAGATTGTTACTCCAGTCAGCGTCAGTGGACCGATTGTGAGACTTGCTAGGGCTGTTTTCCTTCAACCAAGGATTTCCAACCCATTAGCCTCACATCTTTCCTACTAAAAAGAGTGGAAAGACTCGTGGACGGATACATCCACGATAAATTCTTGTCATGTAGCCCACTTCATAAGTTTATAAGTTTATAAGCCTTTAAGTACACCTCTGGAGAGATGAATAGGGCAGCTATGATCGCACATAGTGTGGAACCTACTTACGACTAGGGGCGTTACCACTTTAGGTGGAATCGTTGACTCAGGTTATCCGTAGGGACTTGTTTTATCGCCCCTACTGTGGTGCCTGGTACTAGATGAGCTGCTTTATCTGCTCACGAATTAGGGCCACCACGTTATAGGCCATGCGGACAATATACTAGTTATCGTGCGTGGCCAGCATTAAAATGTTCTCTTTGGCGTAATGCAGCAGGCACTAGGAATAGTAAATTCTTGGTGTAAGAAGACTGAACTATCAGTCAATACGAGTAAGGCGGATGCTGTTGTATTCAACAGAAGGTAAAGTGGGAAACCACAAGTACACTGAAACTAGCAGGATCTCAAAAGGAAATCAAAGGACGAATTCAATATTTAGAAGTCATTCTGGATAAGAAGCTGTCATGGAACGAGCACCTGGAAAACGTGTGCAAGAAGCTGGCAGCGACTGGTTGCCTATGTAGGAGAGAAATAGGGAATAGCTGGGGCTGGAAACCAGAGACGCTTATGTGGATCTATATAGCGATCCTTCGATCCAGACTAACCTATGCAGCGGTGGTCTGGTCGAGCAGGGATAAACTGTCCACTGTAAAGTCTGGACTCGAAAGGATCAGGGTACTGATTCTGAAAGGCATCACTGGTTCTTTAAAGTCGACACCCCCTATATCTCTGGGGGCACTAACAGGTTTGGAGCCCCTCCATCTCACCATCAATGCTACGGCTGCAAAGGCAGCCTGGAGATTAAATATGGTAAATGATTGTAGTACCTTGATATCGCGAGGAGACCGACACTGAGCATGTTCAGAGACAAAATGTGGCGATAGGCTAACGGCGAGGAACACCAGCACAGTGATGGGGAAAACTGGTTTTCCTGATGGTTCCAGGAACGAGGAGAACGCAGGAACAAATGTATATAGTAGAAGGATTGGAATGGGGCTCACAATTGCAATGGGGTCCTGCGCCACAGTTCAACTGTATTCGTATCTGCTCAGACAGCAGGTCTGCTAGAATCGCCCTGAATGGAACAACGATCACGTTGCTACTAGTATAGGAGCGCTTTAAAGCACCGAATAAACTAGCGAGAGAAAACCGAGTCACTCTGCTCAGGATCCCTGGACACAGCGGTAACAAAGGCAATGAGATATCAGACATGCTAGCGAAGCTAACAGCAAAAGAACATTTTACTGAACCCAAGTCAGTTGTATATCTTTTTTGGGATCACAATTTTTGTTTATTTCTCTTTTTCGGATCTTGCATAGTTTAACTTCTTAATGGAATTTGTCGTTATTTTTTGTACAATAGAAATTTGAATTTTCGTTTTTTAAGAAAATCCAAAAAGTTCTTAGGATTTTCTTGTAAAAATCTCTCAAAAATCAATGTTTTTCTTTTCTTGCCTTTTTTCATATCGTGCGATTTAAAGTTAAATTTTTGATTTTCGATTGGTTTTTAAAATTTTATAAATACTATAACTGTGAGAATTTTCTTTTTATCGAAAAAAGTCATTATCACAAATTGTTTGGCCTTCTAAGTACTATGAATATTCCTACATAAAATTTTTCAATTAAAAAAAAATGGTCCCAAAAATTTTTAAAATGCTCTAATATTTTTTAATTGTATTGAAAATGGCTGCTTAACTAACTCTTCCTTTTTTTAGGACCTAAAAAATTGTACTAAACATCGATTTGACCCGTTAGTTTTGTCGCAAGTTATCGTGTTTACGGGCGGACGGACTGCGGGGCGAGCAGACAGACATATAAGCCATCGTTGCTGTGTGCGAATAATAAATTAATATTCTTTCTAAAGAAATCTTGAATTTTAATATGCTGATTATCAAAAAAGAAATCTTTTCCATGCTAAACCTCTTTATTCATTATTTCAGTTTTACACTGATTTTCAGATTATTATTTTACGCAAATGTTAGTATGTGACTTTAATCTGATTATGATGGCCTATGTGTCGGGCGTTCGAACTTTATTACTTTAATTTGGCGGCAAGGCTCTTATAGCAGAAAGTAAAAAATAGCAGGAAAGACATGAAAAACCCAAACTAAATTAATGCTGATCACCCCTTACCACGAAATTGAAGTAATGAGGTTCGACCTACAGCGATGAAAAACATGTATTGTGATTTTTCTTTATTACACCACAGAAATTTGAAATTAGTTCTAAACGATTATATCCTAACAATTATTAAACTGAATTCAATATTGATATGTGGCTTTAATTATTGATTGGTGTAATATGTTCGTTAACCTGGAATATGATTATCAGGCCATTTAAAAATTTTTAAAATCATTTATTTATAACTACGAATTTATAGTAAATTGTGAGTCTAATAGTAATAATTTTCCAACAAGGACAGATGCAGAGGTAACAATAGGATGGGGTTATCTAAAAGATACTCCTTTTTCGAAGGTTTAGAAGCTGAAAATTGTTATACGAATTAAGAGTTGAGAGGAAGAACGATGCGCCCAAAAGACATCTGGATCTACCCCTGAAATACTCCCTGGTGAGACGACAAACTAGACGTTTTGGAAAAATTCTCTAATATTGGTTTTATATTGTGGTTTAGTTTTTGAATTACCTTTTGTACCACTGTAAAGGGTTACAGAAATATGCCCCTTATCCTGAGTGACAAATCCAACAACCTTTTTATTTTCGCTTAACATATAATCAGTTTGTTTAAAATCCTCCATCAGGGGATGATTACGTGGCGATCCATCTCACGGCGGTACTTTCTTGTAAGGTGTTCCTGCTCCTTTTAGTTGAAAAATTCATGTACTTTCTTAAAAATTCATCTTGTTTGGTAGAAGCTAATATTTTTGCTTAAAAATTCACCTTTTTTACTGAAAATTCCAGTTGCGGATTTAGCATTTTTCATTGATAATATATTTTAATACATTTTGTATACTGAAAGTTTAACAATTTAATTTTTTATGGAAAAATGTTTTTTTTAATTCAACTGTTTTGTTAAAAGTTTGCCTTTTTTAGCAGAAGATGAATCTTCTTGTTCAAAAATGCATCTTTTTGGTCAAAAATTTAAGTATTTCATTTTCATTTTTATCGTATTCGTTAAACATTCTTATTTTTTTCGAAAATAAAACTGCTTGGTTAAAAGTTAAAATAATTTTTTGTAAATAAAATTTTGTTTGTAGAAAATTCAACTTTTTGACTAAGAATTTAAATATTCCATTTTTTGTTGCTATGAAATCTTTTTTAGTTCAAAATTAAACTTTTTCTTTACAAATCCAACTATTTGGTAAAAAATTTATCTATTTAACTGAAAACCCATAATTTTTACATGCAAAGTTAGGATTTCTAAGCGGTTAAAATTTAATTTAATCAAACACGCACAATTAATTTTACATAAATATGAACTGGTCCTTAAGCATAAAAGACCACATAAATTTTTTTTGAATTCCTATAGTTAAGAGATAAATTCAAGAAACGATTATTATGTATTAACTATTATATGATTACTTAACTAACAGATCCTGCTAATATATTTTACAATCCAGGTCATATTATTTGAAAAACTTTTTAATTAAAAATAATAATTCAATTTTTAGAAATTTAAAACAAAAATTATTTATAATTAAATAACGAAACTGTATGCATATTTCTAGCTGATCATTTTAAGAGATGCGAAATATTTAAATGGTTCCGGACTATGAAAAGTCAGATTCCGTCAACTTACCGACGCCAACAAAGCAACTTGAAAAATGGAATACGCCATACTTTTTTGCTAATTTTATGGTACTTATTTTTTGCTCTTTAAACTTCCGAAAAAAATGAGGCGGCGCTAGCAAGAAGTCCACTTAGCGTAGCCACCTATGAAAACACACACAAAATTATTATGATGAGATGATAGATTAGGAGTGATTTTTTTGCTTTGTTTGCTTTCTGATAATTTCCTCCAAAAGCAAACTTTCCACGCGAATGTATGCAGCGAAGTTCATATAGGTATGTAAAAAGCATTTAAAATAATAAAATTCAGAAACCACCGTCAGTGAATTTTTTTTGCTCTTCTTTTCTCTTTAAACATATATAATACTTTCCTCAAAAACTACCCCTAATTCATACATACCTACACCTTGCGATCAAAAATGTTTTTACAGTGGGGAAACGACCTCAAGCAATGTGAAGATGCTTTTTACATACGTATATGAACTCCGCTGCATACAATCACGTGGAAGGGTAGTTTTTTGCGATGATTATAATGAGGGGGAAATTTTCAAGTGTCAAGTGGTGAATTTGGAGTGCTAAATCATTTGTACATTGGTCAAGGTGGTCTTTCCACTTTGAGAATGTTTTTGGTCACGAGGGGTAGGTGTGTATGACTTAGGAGTAGTCTTTTGGAATACGTATTATTTGTCATCCGAGAGAAAAAAAAAAGAAAAAAATAATCTCCCCTAATCGTTCATTTTATCATGATTTTTAGTGTGTTTGTAGGTGGTGGCGCTGAGTGGACGGCGTGCTAGCACCGCAACCCTTTCCTCGGAAGTTTAAAAAACAAAAAAAAAATTTTACCATAAAATTAATAAGAGAAAGGCAAAAAATATGGCGTATTCCATTTTTCAATTTGCCTTAGTGGCGGCGCTAAGCGCACCAACCTGAAAAATCATACATGGAAAAATCTGAAATCGTCAGGGAATTTCTTTACAGGATTTCAGTAGACTCCCTGTTAGTTATCAGTATTTTTTTATCTCCATGAAATCGATTGGAAAAATAACCTTAAATAAAGTAAGTGAAAAAATTGTTTTAAAAGGATAATGATAAAAATTAGTTCTTTTTTACAAAAAAAGGCGAACTCTTCACTAAACTTCAAATTTAAAAAAAAAAAAACCTTCAACGAAGTAGTTAAATTTTCTGCCAAAAAGAAAAATTTGAAATGAATAATTTGATAGAAAATATTAGAACAAAAAAAGGTGATAATTTTTAATAAAAACAGATGGGTTGGTTAGAAAATATGAAGTTTCCATACACCAGTTAAAATTTCAAGCAGTGTAAATGCATTTTTAACACAAAATTTAAATTCTTAAGATAACATTTGAACTTTTATTTTTAACCAAATTGTTTAATTTTCAACCAACGAGTTGTATTTTTGCAAACATAAATTCAAAAAATCCTTGATTTTTTTTACATAATTAAAATTTCAAGAGCATAGTTAATTTTTTAAAATAATGCTTGAATCTTCTACGGACAAAGTTGAATTTGAACAAAAAGATGAATTTTGAACAAAAAATGTAATAGCTGATATTTCAACAAGGAAAAAGCGTATTTTTGACGAAAGGTTTAACTTTTATCCAAAGAGTTAAATTTCCAATAAACTACATGAATTTTTGTAAAAAATGTTGAAGTTTTCAGTGAATATTATAAATCTTCACTACGAGAAAAATTTGTTCTACTAAGTGATTTATTAGTTTTTCCTGCAAAAATATAAATTTTGAACTAATAATGTGATACTAAATATTTAAAGCGAAAAAGATTTTAATTTTAAATATAAAATGGGTGAATCCTCAACTAAAGAAGATTAATTTTAACACAAAAGCTGTATTTTTATCCAAAAAAGAGTGCGTTTGGATTTTGAAATCGCATTTTTATTGCAGAAAGTCGAATGTTCAGTACCAAAATACAAATTTTCCAAAAAGGTAATTTTCTCCCAAAAAGTTGCGTTTTCAACTAGATCCTGATCATTATTATTTAAAGGCGAGGATATAAATCTTGTAAAAATTTGAAAATAGAATATCGCATAAGCTAACTAAAAACATCAAAAACAAACAAGACCAAATTTCAAATGTTTTGTTTTTCATCAGAATCGCTTTAAATAACATTGGTTAACAAATCTCAACGTATGCAGGAAAAATGTTTGCATATTCGAACATGACATTTTGAAATGCATTGCATATCGCACACAGGTTTCCTATATTTGCCAGTAAACTTGAATTTTATTCTCTTTTGATTGTCAAAATTTCCGATGTTTACGAGGTCGAGGTATCTTTTCTACTTTAAATATAGAAAAAATTTGCTTTCTAATTTTTGTAATGCTTCAAATAAAAAAAAAATAAATAAAGTTGTCACATTCAATAATATAGAAAAATGTATGATATCGAATAATTTCCCGATAATATCGGTCATTTATGATCAATTATAGTAATTTATCGGTTACTTAGGACAACTAAGGAAATTTTAAAATTGATGAGAAATTTATATATTATGAACAACTAAAAAGTTTTTACATTTTTTTTCAGTTTTAATGATAATTTATCTTAAATGAATGGACAATTACGAAAGCTTTCGAACCAGTTTTAAACGTTTAAATTTAAAATTGCTTAGCTTTAATTTTAATGTGTAGCACTTAAAAATGAAAACTCAACACTTAAAAATGTCAATTAGCAACAATTATATAAGTCGTACAAAAGTTTTCCCAATTTTTATTGGTCTTATTTTAAACTTCTAATTCAGAATTGTTATTTGTTCTTGAAGCCTTAAACTATTTGTAAAGCTTCAATTAAAATTATCCTGATATTTATAATTTGAAGATTAAAGTAATTAATTAAAATTGATTTTTACACTCTTTTCACATTGAGTTCTCAACGGTAAATGACAAGAAAAACTAAAAACTTTATTTTTTTAAATCGGAATGCTGAAATCTCTTCTTCCGTTCGATTGATTGCCTTTTAAGAAAATTCTTCTAGAAAAATAAATTATAAAGTTTCTGAGATGGCTAATGAACTGATTTAAATCCTTTACATTTTATTTAATTGAACTGAAATATTTTTAATTATTATGAATTATTTTAATTATGTTTTATTATGAAGATTACGTTTCCGTTTAAGTACGCTTCGTCTAATTATGTATTGTATAAAAGCAGATTTTAATTTTATGTTCAAAATAAATATTGTACTTTTTCCTATTATTTTTTCAATATACTGCGGCAATTGTAAAATGTTCTTTGCTGTTACTTTATTATCTGTGACCTCTTTCATGGACACGTTATATTGTTTCCGAAAAAATGTCGAAAGTAGATCAAGCGCAAAAAATATCGGCCGCAAAAAAGTAAAATCTTTTTCTCAAATAATTTGGCTTTTAAAGTTCATGACTTTTACAGAAAAAAATCTCTTTTTCTTTGAAAAAGTGAAATGCTCACCAGAAAAAAGGGTTTTTAATAGTAAAGATAATATCAAGAAATAATGAGTTGAGTAACTAAATTTTTTCCTTCCAAACTGGCTTATGAAAAGTAAATGTCTCAGAAGGACAAGGTTCATGTAGCATAATCAACGAGATAATGACTGTAGTACACGGAAAAAAAATGTGGCTGTGGCAGGGAAATGTTTCCGTAGGACAGCTAAATCGTATAGCTAGAAACGTA
>JAAAKG020146016.1:0-10758 GCA_010014905.2 Druon quercuslanigerum
CTCGTCCACAAGGTAGAAGAAAATCATCCTCTTGAAGCTTAGAGTAAAACCGCTAGCTTTCAAGGTACCTTGTGGACATTATTCAAGTTGGGAGCCTCATTTTCAAAACTATGAGCTACACCGCTAACTTGTTCCCTTTTGGGTGGAATCAATAAATATCTGTACGTTTCTGTGAATCAAATTATACCCAGAATCAAATAGTCTGTGTTAACAGCGGGGCTAAGCATACGTTGGAACAAAAAAACGGTATGGACAAGAAAAAGCAAGTGACATAATGCTTAAACCGATTAAAGATTGTGCACTGGACTCTTTTATCCGTCGACTGCCAGAAGAGATGTCAAAATTCGTAGACACCTGCAACCTGAAGGGCCTAAGGATATCAGAAAAATCAAGGGTAATGGCCTCTTAATTTTTTGTCACGAAAAAGGAAGGAGAAGCTAGTATCAGTCGCCCAACTAGTCCCTTCTCAAGACAAATGAGTTTCTTGGACAAATCGGAAAGGAAACATACTAACCAAAAATCCGTGTTCTTTCCAGAGTCAACTCCAATACAACCGATACCTAGCGGGTTATTCTCGCCCCCTAGCTACGCACAACTGTTGCAACAGGACTACGGAAGTTTATCCCAATATATGGGTTCCCAACAATCCTATCTGGAACCCCAGCGACCACTACCTGGATATGGTCTGACGTACCCATATGCCTCTGCTCCATCTGCACCCCAATATCCGACGAACCAGTATCACCCAAACATGTCCTGGAATGGATATGATAAACCTCCATCCAGATCTAACTCCCCAGAATCACCCAAGGATTTAAACTTGCCTCTAGGTCAATACGCAGCCAAGATTCCATCGGCACACAAGCGTCCATTAACGAGGAACTACCCGGAGAACTACATAGGGTCCTATGAATAGGGCGGAATTCTAAAGAGTCCCTCGTCGTGAAAATCACGTCGCCGGTATTCAGATACAGTAATGTCCACTTTCTCGTAGATCCAGGTTCCGATATAAACCTGATATAACCGGTGCTATGAACCCGAAATTGAAGTTTGGCCCTAAAAAAGAAGTAGAAATAGCGGGAATCACTGATCGTCTGGTCAATACAATAGACACCCTAAAATGACCCATTTTGGAATCCCCTACCGAGTTCCACGTAGTGAAAAAAATTCCATCCCCGTGACTAGTGATGGAATATTAGGCCATCCCTATATCAGATAGGAGCAAGCACAGTTGTCTTTCCAGCATAACACTTTAGTGGCGATGAATAAACCAGTAACACCGATTCCCTCTGTGGATGAAGAATCCAAGAGCGCCAAAAGAGCTCTAAAATAGGAAATTACACCTATCTCTCAAATCCTACGAATTGCGGGATGAACGCGTCAACCTGTTAATATATACTTTAGAAACTCGGGACTCAAGGAAGGATATCAGGCAAAGATGGATACCCCGCCAGGAATCTATTTGGGAGAGGCAGTTGTGGCGGTCCAAAATAGATTGTGAAGAGTGTTGGCTATAAACACCACGACAGGAAATCTTCCTATACGACGCATATGAATTTCCGAGAGAAGACTCAACGAAGTCAGAACCAGTGGCTAATGAATTAGCAACACACCTGGGAGACAACAAGCGCTGAAAAGTCTTCATGTTTCTTAACTGACCCTAGAAGAAAGAGAATCTGTTTACAGCTGGGTAACGGATTTTCCCGATGTATTCCATTTAAGCGTAGAACTGTTAAGCTGTATCCACTTGTTGCATCATCAAATCCCCACCACGGACACTTTGGATCACCTTGGAAATGCACAGTACTTTTTCGTATTAGATTTGGCAAGTGGTTCACTTTATACAGAAACCCAGCCAGGGGATAGAGCTAAAATAGGCTTTTCAATACCGCGTGGTCATTTAGAATATCTCCGTATGCCAATGGACATAAAAAATGCCCCCGTCATATTCCAACGGCTCATGGACAACGTTTTCACCGGAATGCATGGAATAGAAGCTTTCGCTTATCTGGATGATATCATGGTGCATTCAGAAACTATAGAAGAACACAATATGGACATCAAGCGATTATTAGAAAGACTACGGAAGGCAAATCTAAAACTGCAGCCGGACAAATGCGAATTCTTACACACGGAAGTTGCCTATTGGGGCCATATTATTGGACCTAAAACTGTCAAAAATGACCGCCAATTTCTAGGCCTCTCTACGTACTGCCGAAGGTTCATGAAGAAAACTAATCTTTACAGTATCCTGATTTTAGGACAGCTGATCATGCTTTTGCAGCAGTGTTGTAGCAGAAAAAGGATGAAATGGATATGTCTATAGTTTACTTTTCTAAGATCTTAACCCATTACGAATTATATTATGACATTGATCTTAAACTACGATATCTATATCGTCGGTAATTGACCTTAGCCTCCGACCATGAACCTATATATTGGATCACCTACGTCGACAATCCAAGAACGAAGTTAATAAAATGGCGGCTAAAGGTGAAGGATTATCAATATACATATAAATATAGAAAAGGAAAGCTAAAAAAAGGCGTCGAAGCCCTATCATGAAATCCGGTGCGCAGTTCTGCACAGTCAGCCAGTTCAAGACGGACAGTAGAAAGAATCCGAAGGACCTTCTCACCACGGGAATGGACGCTAAGATAAACAAGAATTTTTCTCGAGTATTGGTGATACACAATAGATCGACTGATTACAGAGGATTAGCCATTACACCTATAGAATCCTCAAATGTGAACCTCACAGGGCTGGTTGCCTGCTCAGAGCGAACGAGTCGCCCCAGAAAGCGACAGCTATCCTTTAACTGTCTAGTCCAGCTAGCGGCCGACATACCAATAGTGCAGCAGAGTTGGGAGCAGCCGTGGAAGCTAAACGCCAAGCGCATAAAACTGAAATATAAAAATGCGAATAAATACAGACTCGAAGTTTTTAATAAAAAATGGGAAATCAACAACTGGAATACTTACGAAAATAAACCTGTTCAGAATCAAGCAGAATACGAAAAATTAAAATCTGTCTTCGACCTCTTAGACGTGAAATGGAATTACATTACCAATCATCAAGGCATGGAAGGAAACAAAGATGCAGATCGATTAGTCCGCGAAAGAATCGATAAAATACTTACTTCCCTTCAGTCCAAATCAGGGGAAGTGGAAAAAGAGGTTCGCCATTGGTAACGAATACGCATCCCATTTTAAGGAGTATTTTAGCACCCGTAATCGACAGCGAGTCCGAAGAGGATCCATACGCCGAAGGTGATATCCACACATTAGATAACACGGAATTCAACGGAAATAACTTAAGGAATGCTTTACAAAAATGATTCTCTCAATTTGATAAATCAATGACGGATCATGGGATAGATATGTCCGGAGCCCAACCTGAATCAATTTACTGGGACTCCGGAGGTATGGAACCTCTTACTGAAACTCAAGTCCATAGAATGTCCTGGAATCCTGGTTCTATGTCCACTCCTTTTGCAACAGTGTCACGAGAAGGTGCTCCAGTCTTGCCTTACAGAAAAAGGGAGATAATGCCACGACGATTAACAAAAGGAACAATGAAAGAAAGATCTAATTTCCCTGGAAAAGTATCTAGACGTATAAACTGGACAATTATGCTTATTTTATATCTGAGGATTGTAAGCCGAAAAATTCTACAGCAAAGCTTTTGATTGCTACAGATCGTCTCGATCTTCAAGACGTTTTGAAATACAACGAAGAAACAGCAATGAGCTCAATTGGAGGGAAGAGTCTCTAGGACTGCAAAACCTTTTCCTAGCACTAATTTAGGATACGCAGACAAACTGCCGAATAGCCAATTCCGGCGATTTGTTGGGCCCTCTCCCTCAGAATAAAATAACCGAACTAATTGCGAAGGCAGTTAGTGCCACACCTATTACAATAACCCTTTGGTATGGCCGAATCGAGATCCACTCAATTGAAGTGCCATCAAAAAGTATTGCAGAATGCCACGGTAGCCTAATAGGTGGCCATAAAGGGATCACGAAAACCTATAGGCGAATTAGGGGAAGATATACTTGGCCAAGGCACCGCGACGCATTCGCCGAGTAAATCAGTAACTGCGAATGTTGCTTAGAGCAAAAATTTGTACGAGCGAGTACGCATGAACCGACGATAGTCACCGACACCCCAGTCGAACCTTTCGACTAAGTCTCGCTGGACACAGTCGGAAAGTTACTCACTACTCCCAACGGGAATCGACACATTTTAACAATGCAGGACAATTGCAGTAAATACTTCATCGCAGTCCCTACACCCAATCTAAAAACAACCATGGTAGCCCACTTAGTAGCCGCTAATCTTTTTTCATAATACCGTGCACCAAGGTGTATACTTACCCACAGGGAGGAAGTTTCTTTAGTAAACTAATGAAAAACCTTGAAGACATCTTTGAAGTAAAAAAAAGTGAACCACTCGGGCTACAGCCCAAAGACTAATGGGTCGTTGGAACACAGTCATATTGTGCTAAGTGACTACATTAAACACTATGCAGTCAATTATGACGATTGCGATCGATTGCTCCCATTCGCCATGTTTGCTTAAAATACGTCTGTGCAAGAAGCAACAAACTTTTCCCTATACGAGCTGGTATTTGCCTGACTGGCCAGAATACCTAGCTCTTTCCTTCAAGGAGAGGACTTAGAAACTTAAAACTTCTATTTCCGAGACTTAATCATTAGATTGACCGAGATCCAGTGTTTAGCCGGTCAAAATCGGGGAAAGGCTAAGCTGCGATCGAAGGAAATCTATCATAGAAAGGCCTGAACCTTGAACGAAAAATAGAAGATAAGCTATATGTTGTGAAAGATGTCAGAGATGGAAGATTCGATAGTCGAACCCATGACCCTTAAACCATAGTGGAGTTCACCACACATAATAATGTAATTTTGGAAACAGAAGATGGAAAGAGTTTTTCCAAGCATGCGGATAAACTTCTAGTAACCCATTGCTAGGGATAAAAGAAGGTAGTCATCAACATGCAAAGAAAAATTCTGACGTTGGACTTGCGCCCCTTAGAACCAGAAGGTATGCAATAATTGGCAGTGAATCCGGGTTCTGGGGACGTACGGCCGACTTCACCAATAATTTTTTTAAAGATCTAATGCTGCATTTTTTAATAGGTTGTCTATTCTTCGAATATCTAACAAGATGAAAATACTACGGGTGACGCTGCTCCTAGTCTTGCTTCCATCCAGCCAATAAAATTCAGAAGAACTCCCATACAGGATGTCCAATATTTAAATTTAAGGAACTTGTCGCCAATCTTACGGGAGCATCAAGACCTCATGTCGGTAATAACTCAAGCGGGCTATCAGCCTGAAGCATCCTTAAGCGAAGAATAAAATTTCAACATAAATGAAAATTTTTTGGATTCCCTGGAACAACAGTTATACCAGTTGCGTATGGGGCGGCGGTTTAAAAGCAGACATACTACACTTACTCAAGAGGCCTACCTAGGTCTAGGACAGCCAGTTATTGCTGCCACGCCGAAGTGTTGATAGGAAAAACAGGTCTAAAACACTTTATGGCGAGATGAAAATGTCGCTACCCAATCCCTCAACCAGCGAATCCGATAACGTTCGATAGCGAAGGGATGTCAGCAGCTGTGACCTTCAACTTAAAACACGACTGACCCCACTCAGACTATGGTGCCAAACAACCAACTAAACGAGAATACTCAACACGGCACTCTAGAAATCTCACCAAGAAACACAGTGACGAACGATAGCACGTCTGTAAGCGGACTCGCAATACCCATCTGTGGGATAAAGCTGCCTCCGCAGACTTCAACTAGCATTAAAATTCACATCAAGAAGATGCGCGACTATAGCGAAATAGTTAGCTGGATAAGAACAATCCTATTTAAATACAAGTATTTCGAAATCTATCCTGCCGCGTTAGGTTTTCGTCTCCGTAAACGTGAGGAAGGAAAGGGAGAATGGTTAATGTCCGACCGTCTAAAATTAATAATAATTATGTATGAAAAGACTATGAGATAAAATTTGCAGGTCAATAGGGAAATAAATAAATAATCCGAGCGAAGCAGCAAGAAATAGGAATAGAAGTTAATTAGATTAAATAAGATAAGGCTCCATACTCCATCTGATGCGAACCATCAGGAGCAATACCCTGCTCAAGGATATAATCTCCCCCAACTACCTCTAGCTGTCGAGGACGAAATCGTAAAATCCGGTGTGGTTTGTTACATACCCCCTTCAGACCTGTGCATATTATTTTTTGAAATTCAAACAGAGCAATTCTGAATTTCAATAAAAAAATTTAATTAATTTCAAAAGGGGGGTATTGAAGTTCAAAGAAAATTGCATTGTGAGAATGGAATTAACAGAAAACGGATGAAGCCTGTAACGAGAGAACGACACGGGGCGTAAAACGCAGCGTCCGCTAATAATGCAAATTAGTGATTGAGAAAGATAGCAAAATTTAAGAAAGAAATATTATTTTTTAACATTTGGATTGCTCAAGCGAACACTTAAAAAAATAGTTAAAATAGGAAGTAATGATAACTAAGGAATCGCAATAAAAATTGTAAAATATGCCATAGTCACATTTAGAAAAGTAAAAAAGAAGAATGCGATAGTATGAGCGAAAGAAAATCTAGCGTGTACGCATTGACGGTGGGACGTATAAGTGCTCTTCGCTAGTTACCGCACCAGTTGCGTTGACCCGTCGGTTTCATATTCTCCAGCCGTTCTCCGCTCTTCAAACGTTGACCACAACCCCATTCATCCTGCACCTCCCTGCCTAAATTAACCCATCGAGCGGGAGAAAGCCATATGACCATAACTTCGCCAAATATGCGTCAAAAGCATTGAAAAATAACTCCGTATCAAATGAGAGGGTTTCGCACCTATTACAAGGGTCACGCGTAATAAACATTTACAAATGTAAGTTGAAAAGCATGACCCTCAGCAAATACTCCTGTCGACCTAAAGCAGATCAATTTAAAATTGAATTTAAAACTAAAAAGGAGGAGAAATCTACAAACTGTAAAGTTTTCGACAACGTATCGGAATTTTCACTTAAACTTTATTTCATGCTGCTTACAAATGCATTTTTGTTTAAGCGCTCTAAGTCCAACCATGCACAGCAAAACGTGCCGCGCCTGACGACTATCGAAATGCCTTACATAAACAAAAATTTCCCACCCACGTCCACCAACCAGGCCCTTACAAGAATCATCTAGGCAGTTTGCAGAGCTACTTGAACCAAGAAAGTAGTCTCTTGAATGGAATCTTCTCTCACGAAAATGCTTTAACAGAAGCCCGTCGAGTTGGACACGACGGTTCATCACATTAACCCTTAAGGTTTGCTCCCTTAATAAGATTTCTTTCGGTAATCATATTACGGGTCGAAGTGTAAAACTAATAAAAATAGTTTTCTAATTAGGACGGGTTGATAACCTCATCGTGGGGACGGTAAACCTATAAAATCTCTTTATCCAACGAATATCCCATGAATTCAAATTACTCTCAAGTCTTTTGGAATAGCCAGGGTTTCTGGGCGCCAAAAAATTATTACTGAGGTTGACAATCGTGTTGAAAGACCATGCGAAGTTCGGCACCCCCGTAACATTGTAATCCACAACCAATAGAAATGCCTGAGGCAATTTCAAAGTCGAATCTCAAAACTTCTACGAAATTGCCTATTGTGTATTGAGTATTGGTGAGTACTATGTCTCCGTCCATATTTTATTATGTCCTGTATAAATGCATTTTGAAGTGACATTAAAATCGGTGAAATCTTGTGTTACTACTTTGGGGATCGACATAATAAAGTTTGAATAATAAAATTTTTCTAAATACATAATTCTCGTTCTTATTTTGTAAAGAAATGATATTATTTTATTAATAGTCGGAAAAACGATTGCATTTTCGGATGAGAAGAATTAAATTACGTCCCACAAAAATAATAAATGAAGTCTAGCTCTGGACCTCGTTCAGTTTGTGTAGACTCAATAACCCACTAGATATTTAAAAAAAGATAATAATGAAAATTTAGGAAATTAAGCTTGTTCGCAATAAATATAAAAATAAATTAATGGGTTTTAACATCGCCCCACTCTTAAAAGGGCCCAAATATCTCAAACTATCTCTAGAGACGAAATCATTCAAATCGAGCTTACAGATAGCCTGTAACGGGCCAGGCTTTCTCGCCAGAAAATATTCTGAGATTTTCTATCGTTAGGGTTTGGTCGAAGAAAATAGAAACAATTTCATTCATACCATAATTGCGAAAACTCTTTTTGTAGTGATAATTGTTTTTCTTTTAATTTCGCTACAATAGATTGTTTAATCAAATAAAAGAACCCAATTTTAAACATTACGAGTCTTTTAATAAAAAATAAATGCAATCAAAATAAAACATTCTGTCAACAATCATAGGCCATGTCTAGTTTCACCAACTTTAGAGCACGATATCACTGTTTTTTATATTTCCAACAAGTTTATAAGAAACCTAATTTTTAAATAAACTTTACTATGGACAACCATAACAAACGACGTAAAATAGGATATCAGAAAAAGATATGCTTCCAAACGTCAATATTTCCGTCTCATTCCAAACAAACGCCAATAAAAAAAGAAAATAGTGAAGAGGGTTAACCAAAATTTAACCGTTTAAAATCTACCAAAAAAATTCTAGTCATTTGCCAGATTATCAACATTTTTGACGGTAATTTAAAAAAATTGTAATATTTTTAAGTTTAATGTCGTCAAAATTTGATAGAGGTTAAAATTACTGTATGGAAAAAATCAATAATGCGTTTCATTTCATCTACGCATTACCAGGAGACCCACTACCATGCACAAACTTGACATCACACAAAATTATTCTTAAAAAAAAAAAATCAATATTAAGTACTACAAGCCTCCAGAATTTCACAAAGCTGAAATTTCGAATAAAGTTAATGAAATGTTTATGAAAAAAATAATTCGAAATTCAGATTCACCCTACAATTCGTCGATATGGGTTGTACCAAAAAAAATGGATGCGTCAGGTAAAAATAAATGGCGAATTGTCAATTCTTTTAGAAAACTAAATAAAAAACGGATCAAAAAGCAAATTCCTTACCCTTAATTGATGATATCATCGATCACTTAGGGAAAGGAAAATTTTGTGGAACCAATGACTTTTGCTTAACATACTTTTGCCCACTTTTTGCAGTGCGCATGCGCGGGCATGCACACATCTGTACCCGCAAACAGACTTCGCAGAAGATATTGGATCGGCTCAACTCTACCACGAAATGTGGAATCTAATTTTCGCCGTGGACACGGAAAATATCAACGAAAGGTTTATAAAATTAAGCGAAATCTACACTACAACTTTCATGATGTGTACAAACTGTGAAGAATAATTCAAATTAAAAGTGATAAACAGTCGCATTAAGCTAAAAGAGGATTTTTTTAAATTGTATTTGAAGTGCTTCCAAAAACCTGTTTGAAGCCCTTGACCAAAATGACCTCGATTATATAAATAATGATGTTGACAAATTATTCCAGGAAAATAAAATGCTTTCCTTCAGTATTGAAAATCAAACAAGAATTTTGAAAACTTTACTAATTCTGTATCCCATGATACTGTATCATTAAACGAACGCAGCAAGCAGCATATTAAAAATTTTAACCAAATAACGAACCGTATTAATGATAACACAAGAAATGTAATCATATCGAAACAATTAACAATTTGTATTTTAGTTATTCATAAACTGAGTGAGGATATAAATTCATTAACAGATGCAGTGAATGACGGAGAACATAGTGTCATTCATCCGCAAATACTGTCTCCCAATATATTTATGGAAGAACTCAAAACTACCAACATAGAATCGATATTTCCTAAACAGGAATACCAATTGTAACAAAAGGTTGCTGTATTCAATTAAAATCCCCCTTCTAGAATCCGATACTTTCTCACTTTTCCGACTAATCCCTATTCCCAAAAAAATAGGAAATTTCTTTCTTGCAGTAATTCCTGGAAACGAATTTTTAAAGGTATGTTAAGCTGGCACAACACTATTGAGGTATCGAGACGAAACCTTCTTCAAAATTTAGGGCTCATTTAGGGCTAATTTGGGCCCGTAGTTCCGAATTTAGGGCTCTATTATTTTTTTTTTAAATAATGTTTGCGCTAGCTTAACGTTAAGCTGGCCGAACAATACTGTAAAACGAACTAAAAATGATTTTAGAGCAAACTCACCTTATAGAATAATTTAGGGCTCACTTAGGGAATATGATAATCAAAAATTTAAAAAAAATTTTTTAAATTTTTGTTTAAACAATCGTACTGAAAATGAACTGAACAAATTTATTTTCTTACTCCATGTTAAGACTCATTTAGGGCTCCCCGAATATGATATATGAACTTTGAGAAAAATTGTTTAAAGAATTATTGTTTAAACAAATTTGCAAAAAAAAAATTTTTCCATTTCCCTTCCATAATTTCAGGATCATTTAAGGCTCCTGAAATATCTTCCACCGAAAGTCGTGCAATTTTTCCTTCACCCCCTGTTTTTGTTATGTATGGTGTTGTGCCACCTTAACGTTGTAAAAAATACGTGAAGAATATCACAAAATGCATTTTTTCTCTTGCATAATTTAGGGCTCCTCGAGGACTAATTCGGGCCCGTAGTCCCGAATTTAGGGCTCTATTATTTTTTGTAAAAAATAATGTTTGCGCTAGCTTAACGTTAAGCTGG
>JAAAKG020146017.1:0-10758 GCA_010014905.2 Druon quercuslanigerum
AATATCTGTAGGTAACTAATTATTTTATTAAACTTTCCACATCATGAACATTATAAACTTCAATGGTAGAAAAATGAATGATACCTTCCTCTTGTGGCCAAGCTGATTATGAAAACAAAAATTATGGTTATACAACTAATTATTTTATTAAACTTTCCTCATCATGAACATTATAAAATTCAATGAGAGAAGGATAATTTGTACCTTTCCCATGTGGCCAACCTAATTCTGAAAAGAAAGAATATCTGTAGGTAACTAATTATTTTATTAAACTTTCCACATCATGAACATTATAAACTTCAATGGTAGAAAAATGAATGATACCTTCCTTTTGTGGCAAGACAAGCACTTGGCAGAATCTACTATAATGCTCTATTAGAAAAATGTGAAAAGTGGCGTTCTTCTATTCGGCTTTTCTATTTTCATTTTTGTGATATTCTTCTGTAAATTAATTACTAGAATTTTACTAGAAATTAGTTAAATTTTAGGAATTTCTAGATATAGAGAACACTGTGCGTTGAAGCATGAGTATGCATTTTAATTGTAATAAATTTGAATACGAAATGAGCATACTAGATTTCAAAATACACTTGGAATGATAGATATGATTATACGCACTAAACGAATAAGTAAAAATCAATGAGGTAAACCTTATAATATCTATAAATGTTCTCATTATCTTGAAGTGAACAACTTTCAAAGAATTTTGAAACGAGTGTAATTAATTGATATTCTTAAGTACTTTGGATTTTCATTTGTTCGTCCTTTTCTCATTATAAGTGTGTAAGGAAACGATGATGCGAAATCAAGATTACTTCGCCTTCAAGCAGATGAAAGTTATGTTTAATTTAAAATGAAGTAAATTTCTGACTAAAATTTTTTTAAATCCCTTAATATTATTATTCAGAATCTTAAAAAGAATCAAATGAAATTAAAGTTGCTCTTTAACCTTCTATCGAAAAGTAGTCGAAAAGAGTTATGAGTCAAATTACCCTAATTAAAACAAATGTTTTAGCAATGTTTTCCTTAGTTTCATTTTATTGTTCTCCATGATCCATCATCATAATACAACATAAGCAGCAATACAAAAACATTTATGGATACAAGATTATAAGCCTAAGGTGCATCACTACCGTTTATAATCAGGACCGGGTTTATTACCACGTCGCTAATGGCGGTTTACGTCATAGATACATAAATCTCGATCAGATAATTAAAATTTGTTTGCGTCTGCAACGCTATTAGTTTTAAATAAAGAAGGAAGAATATCTTAACATATAACCCGGCAATTATATATGAAATAAAAGAGTAAAAAAGATCTAAAATAAGGAGAGGACAAGGATAAGAAACTAAGGCGTATTTCTTGAAATCACAGCAGCCGATTTGCGTACTGAACATTTAACTGATTTTGACATTTGTTTTGCTAAAAAAATGATAAAAATAGGTTCCCATAATTACATAATAATTTATCAGACATTATTCTATCCCTTTGACCTGATAAAATCCCTAAACGAAAGTTACATGAGTGAAAAGATGTGAACACTACTACGTGACCAAATCTCTCAAAACGAAACGAAACACAAACCAGATACCGAAAACGTGAAGCTAAATACCGCGAAACTTACGCACTGACTCGACTACTGACATGGAAGTAAAAATTGAGACCAACATTCCAAAAAACTACTCAAAAAATGATAGGGCAAGCTCGGCAAAGGCACCTGTTAAATTAAAGAAGACCGCACGGTCAAATTAAAATCAAAATTGCGTTACCCGCTGAATTTCAAATTAAGTTACCTTATACATCATCGAATCCTTTATAAATCTTTAAACAATGTTGATTCTTCCAATCTAAGATAAGTGTTTGGTAATCCCAATGAGTAAATAAATAGTTCGGTACAAAATTCTTTTTCGAAAACTTCAGATCACTTTTCTATAGTCCCTGGCTCCAAGAACGAAATTGGCCTGATACGGCAGGCAGATACTGATCCAAGATCAGTAAGGCAAGTTCACGGTTGTCAAAGCACAGTTGATTAACACGAGATTTACAATACAATAATCGCTTGCAAGTCACAATCGTAGACAATTTAAGTAACAGATTTATAACAAAAATATTTTGGCTTGTAACGACTTTCTGAAGTTCAGCGATGGACACATGAATTATCGAGTTTTAGTGGGAGCTACGTATTATGTTTCTTTCGCCAGTATTAGTTCCTAAATGACCAATTTTAGCAGGACTCAAAGGTGCATGTTCAGAACGTGAGTTGTGATATCACCCCCTGCTAACATCGCGCTCGACAGGAGTAGTTCCCCAATGGCTGGTTTCCATCGCTAATCGGGTATCCCATCCCTAATGGACTCAATTTATCGGATAGTTGCTTTGGGTAACCGACAGGTCTAATTCGCAGGACTCTGTGTAGTGTGGTGAAGAACTTAGAAACCATGATGTCACGCCTCGGTAATATGGTCCTCGGAAGGCAAGTCGGAGATGGCAGCGTCGCGTCGTGTGAAAATCTGATAAAATCGAATTTTATTGTTTCGCCGTTAATTCAAGTTGTACGATTCGTTGGTTTATAAATAAGAGTGCATTCGAAATGAGACATTCGGAAGGTTTTAAAGATGCGACCTGTTTTAATCTTGCAATCCATTATCCATCTTAAATGTTGCTAACCTTGAAGTTTGACAGGTGGCCAGAGTTCATAACATGAAATTAAACCATTACAACGGCATAAATAATCGATGCTTTAATCATTCTGAGTTAATACTCTTCATGGGCGTGCCTTCTCTTTTTGTATATCTCAATTTGTTTACCTGAATCGGTAAGAGATTAAAAACTATATAAAAAGAAGATAATGCATGATCTCAAAATTGGAGGAGAAAAACATCAATGATGATGTATCATGGTTCCGAAGATCTGTAATTCAGTTATTTTAAGAAATGATTGACTTCTCGTGAATGAAGCTATTAATAATTATGATCCTGATTAAGAAGATAATGTCCCAAAGTTCGAAATTTTGTAAATCATCAATTTAAGTGTATGGTTTCTTCGTATTATTTTGTTTATTTATTGTCACATTTCATGAGAAATTATTTGAGCAATCGATCCGAGAAACAAGAAATCAATCGATTTTTCCCGTTAATTGGAATGAAATATTTCGACCTTCGATGCATCAAGCTAATGAAAACTTTTGAGTTTTATTGCCTCTAACTCCCAAAGGATAATTTTCATGGTTGAAACATTAATTGAACTACGTATGTTACTATCATTTTGTTTTTTGTCTAAACCAGGGACCTCCACAGCAAGATCCTGTACCTACAGGAGATACCATGGTAATAAATCGGATCTGCTCAACTTTAACACAAACTCGTCAAAAGGTATCCCCATCCTTTACCTGAGTCGAAGAGTCACGCCTTGAACAGCAGAGGTAAATGGGGCTTCAATTTTCAGGTTTTTAAAGAAACCATTCACGGTTTGCCTGAAACATCTTCAAATACAAGGTACATCCAATTTTTGTTGGGTAAGATTAAGGGGCTTACAAATTGTGTGCAAACGAAATATGAGTCAAATCCGTGCAGACTGTTCGCACCTGAATCGACAACAGTATTTTGTTTAAATCCCGGGATTATGTCCTGTTTCTTTATAATGGTCAGTCAGTGCTGATTGCTTGTACTTTTCTTATTCCTTTATCAAATAGTTTGTTTGTGTAACCGTTATATATTAGACAACACAACAGTAATAATGAATGAACAAGATGGTAATAGTAAAACAATATCTAAATTATTACTTACTAATCCCATTTCTCCAAGACTTAACGAACTCTCGAAAATCCCCGAAAACATCATTGAACTCGGATAGATTATGAGCTCTATTGGCTTCAGTTCTTATATTACCTCGATCTTTTTCGGATGACCTAGACGATCTTTGTCCTACACGTTTGATCGCCACTTTAAAATTTTTTAAATCAGTACTCACACGTTTTAATCGATAGGGTATAGTTCCCGTAGGTTTCCAAACGCAATCTATGACTTTCAGCAGCACTTTTCTTCCAATTGAAAAAGAAAAGTAAAACTTCACGCAAATGCTCCTTTGTTTGCACGTGAGCCGAAATCTCTAATGCAACAAAAACTATGATGTTTACACTTCGGTAAAACAACACCTAATGAAAACTAAGGCGACATAATGGGGCTTCTACATGCTTATAGTAACGATATGCTTCGACGTTATGTAGTACAAGTTCCGCTATCTATTAGAAATCCCTCAAAATGAATGCACGCTCCCAATACATAAGTACCACTGCAATTAAAAAGTCAGATACGATTACCTAGCATTAGATTTAACTCTGACACACTTTATTTTGAAAATAATTTCGACATTTTTGACACATATGTTTCTTTATTAAACAAAACGTTGCCACTCTACTGAGAAGGCTCGTGTACCTCAACAGAAATAATGTATTTTGATTCGAATTTCTGGTTGAACAGATAATTGAGATGATCCCATTCGTATATTGGTACAGTTACGTTCGCGATGTTGCCATCTATGCGTACTTTAACTCTTCCTAATTTATTATGAAGATCCTTTCTCGGAGCCAATAATGGATATAGAGTTCCAAATTTAGGAATTGGAGGTATGATAATTCCAATAATGTACTTGTGATCCGTATCTGTCCCCATAGGGTGAAAGTCAGATCGTAAATGCAAACAGGTACCTAGATTTTTTAAACTCTCGACACCATGAAGATTATAAAGTTGAATGGGAGGAGGATGAATGGTGCCTTCTTTATGTGGCCAAGCTGTTTCTGAAAACAGAAAGTATGAGCGGGAAATTGATTATTTTCTTGAATTTAAAATTAGTTAAATAATTTATATTTTTATGTAAGATTCTCATTTTAGTAATTCTGATCCGTTCTAACAAGAGATTTTGTTTTACCTTGTGAAAAACGGAAAGCTATACGGTAAAAGTTTGTTGTAAATATCCTACGATTTTTTCTGGTATCTGAGACCGGATTACTAGTTCTTGACTTTTTACGTTCTCTTCAGAGATGGTATTAGATTTGTGTAAAATTTACCACCCCACCCTGTTTTTCTCACATGTCCACGTTTTCAGACCCCCTGGACCCGTAAAACGTATTTTTACGAATGTGTCTGTCTGTATGTATGTCTGTATGCCGCTATGTCTGTCTGTTTCTACGATAGCTTTTGAAAAAATTAATCTATTAGATTGCCCTTTGGTACACTATTTTAGTGTCATAAGCTAAACGAAATTGTAGAAATATTATATTTTATTTTATTTATCGACAATTTTTGCGTCAAAAACTAGTTTTTTCAACTGTTTCTAAGAATTTTCTTTAATTTTCATTTGCTAATCTAAAAAAATAGTATGCAGAATTTGTGTATGGGATGACGCTAGAACTAATGGCTACCATGATCTGCCCGCATGCAATCTGGGCCAACTTAACAACAAATTAAAAAATGTATATTGTTTTGTGAGTTTCTAAATAGAAAAGAAACATACCTTAATTAAAAACTTAGTTTAAATCATAGATATTGTCATATTTACCGGCATGATTAATAATAATCGCTAAAGTGAAACACATAATTCCAATCACCGTTCTCATTTTCTTGAAATTTACTAAATCTCTCTCGCAAAAAATGGGTTCACGTTATCAGTTAAAATTAAAGAATCAAAGAGGAATGGAAAATTATAAATTTTCAATATATTATAAAAGTTTTTATATCTCTTGACATTCAACGAATAATTAAATTCTCTTAAACGCTTGACACTATAAAGACCTTTTAATCATAAATAAAAATTCTTACGAAAATTTATTGATTAATTTATTTCTGAATTATTTTTCTTTGATTACTCTACTTTTTTCTGACTAATGTTGTAAAGATATCTAATATTTATGAAATTATGTGAATGCAAGTCTGAATAAAAATACTTATTACGGAATGGAAAAATAAGCAGTAGTTGAAAAAAAAGATAAATTTGTATCTTTCATTAAAAGAAATAAACATAGCAAAAAAGTGATCAAATTAAACTTTTTGTGTGGATCACGAAAACCGCCCCGAGTTTTCCTCTATCAATAAGTGTTTTTTGGTTGAAGCGTTTTGTTGTTTTAAGAAAATATATCGATAAATCAAAATATTTTGTTGAAAGAATATTAAAAGCGAAGGCTGAATGCGCACATCCGAAGAATGTATGCTCATAATTATGTGCAGGATTTAGGTCTTAAATTGAGCCCTACTTTAAGTCTGGTTCACGACCTAAATTACTTAACACAAATAGCCACCAGCCTAAGCTTTCTTAAAAACCTGATGCGAAAGAAAAATTTTACCTTCAGATTCCGATTTAGGGGCTAAAAAGCTATAAAATACAAATAGTTATTTTAATTGCAACCATTTCCAATAGGACGTAAAGATACTCTATTGAAAAATTTACTTTAATTATAGATATTGTCATAATTACCAACATAATTAGTAAAAACCAATAAGGTAAAACACAGCATTCTCATGAAAGTCCAGATTTTCTGAAAATAAAGTAAACCAACTGATTAAGATTTTCTGAACAAGTATAATACTGGAATATTCTTGTAAATGTTTAAGTGTATACTAGTTGTTTTCTTATTTGCACTTTTCTGTAATTATCAGCACACGCTCGATTTAGTAAGAAAGAAATTATGTAATATTTGCGCGAAATGTTTGGTTCGTAAAACTTGAAAATGTGAACCTACGACGAACGGAGATTGGCGAATATATTGTTTGTGACAATAATTTAACCTTTGTTAATACAAGGGCTAATAGTGTTTCATTGCTTTCTCGCTTGAACAGAAAAACAGTTCGAACACGTAGCCCAAATAGTAGAATGAACAATTTTAATGTTTGTCGAAATTAGTTTGGAGAAATTGCTGAACAACAAAATACATTCCTAATCTTGACTCACGAGGAGTTGAGAAATTAGTTGAAAAGAATGCATGAAGCCTCTAAAACTCCACATCGTGAAATAGAAAGGTTACGAGATTTGTTAGTGCTCCAGGGGAATGACAGAGATCGCGTGGTTATTTCAGGTTTGCAAGGTGTTCATATGGAAGCACATCACTCTAAATGTTCAATTGAATCTCGTAATACCAATGAATTTGTAGAAGACTAGGACCTTTTTCCGCAATTTAAAGACATTCAGGAGGCCAATATATTAAATGTCCTTGAGGGTGCGCTTGAAGGTCGCGCTACAATGTGTGTCCAATGTGTGTGGCACGTGTCGGACTGATTTTGCAGACTATAACGCTTTTAAGATGGATAATTGTAAATGCCAGGCCTATCTTCACGAACTGGTAAAAGATGCGCAATATATCTAACCCTCTATGAGACACACTACAGCATAATACAAAAAATGCCGATTCGCGTAACTGAAGCATTATAGGCGATAAAACTCTCAGACATGAACAAATTTACTCAGGCTTTAGCCCAACTAGACGCGACATACAGTGACAAAACAAATCAACACAAGAAGTATAATAATAACAGTCAGAATAACCAAAATATTTATAATAAAAAGCCTTATCAGAACCGAATTGGTGATAAAATTGGTTATAACACACAAGGT
The DNA here is from genome assembly GCA_010014905.2 of Druon quercuslanigerum. Taxonomy (NCBI): domain Eukaryota; kingdom Metazoa; phylum Arthropoda; class Insecta; order Hymenoptera; family Cynipidae; genus Druon; species Druon quercuslanigerum. The sequence goes on from JAAAKG020146017.1 coordinate 7,604, forward strand.
GCTTATAACAACACTAAAATAAAAGTTCGAAATTTTCAGGCGCAAGCGCATGTGGATATGGAAATTTGGAGCCTAATTATATAAATATTGCTTCATTAAATTCAAAGTATAATTTAGGTCAATAATTTAAACAAATGCCAATTCCCAGATTTGACGGTTCCTACTCCATCTCATGATTCTAGAAATGATCAGGTTCACGGATTACAAGGGACTAATAATTTGAACTAATTATTGGCACGATGTTAGCAGTTTGTGTGAGGCGCCAAAATCCACATGTTCTCGATTCTGACAGTCAAATTACCTACGTTTCAAAAAAGTTTTATAAATATTTAATGTTACATGGTAAATTGAAAGAATTGCCAGTTTCTTATCTAGACAAAATAAAATATTGGTAAAAGTTCGTACTTAAAATTTTTTCTTTTCGTACCTCAGCTAACAAATCGAGTTCTCATAGAAAATGATTGGTTCTTAGGCAATGGGTTTGCAATATATTATCTTAATCGCTCTATACTGATCGAGGGTGTGCCTGCTTCAAACTCAATAGTATTAATTGAACAAGCCACGTTTGGTGGGGTTGTGACTTTTATGAAGGATCATATAATATACGTTCAAATTCTTAAAGATGAAACTCTTCACATTAATCCAGTATGTTTTGAGAATAAAAATAATATAACAAATTGTCAATATCACTACGTAGCGAACAGTCGTGAATGATTATAATCTTTTGTCGCGTGGTAATAACAATTCTTTTGGAATAAATGCTTTGATTGCTAATAATGATTCACGTTTAAATGTGCACAGCATTGATGATAACAATGACAGCGAAGTCAATGATGAATTTTTCCTGTTGATTTCATTTCCTGATTTTAATTATGATGGTGAATATATACTTGTTTCAGGAGAGGTAATGATCAATGAATATAAGTGTAGAGGTAATGTCCCTGTCACTACTACAATCTCAGAAAACATTGACACTTCTTCCAAGCTTCATTTAAATAAAATCCCACTTTTAGAACTTGTTTGTCGCAATTTTATATTTAAAAATGATTTTGATCTTGAGTAAGAGAAGAAATTAAATTTATTTCTATAATAAAGATGAACAATTTGAACAAAGATCTTTTGGAATCGGACGCTGTGAGTTGTTTAGATGGGATCCGGGCAATTCCATCTTTGCTGACAGAATTAAATACTGCGAAACGGACCACCTTTGTTATTTGTATAACCAATTTTGAGAAACTATTTTCTCCTAAAACGTGCAGTGCGGATATTTACGAATATAAAATTATTGTAAAATCACACAAAGTTGCCGTTATAAAAACTTATCCTATTCCCTTTTCATATCGCAAAATTGCAAATCAAGAGATTCAAGACATATTAGAACATGGGATAATTAAGCCTTCTATAAGTTCAAATTGTAATTTATTGAGAATTATAATTTTAAGAAAATAAAACCGTTAGAATATGTTTGGATGCACTTTCCGTTAATCAGATCATCGAATCAGATAAAAATTACTTGTGCACAATCGATCTTGTAAATGCATACTGGCAGATTTCATTGCATCAAGATTCCCGCGAGTATACGGCCTTTTTACACGGTTCGAAATTATACCAATTCTACCGAATACTATTTTGTATAAAAATGGCTGGTTCAGCATTTATTCTTCCTCTTAATTTAGCCCCATAAAATAAATTTGACAAGATGCTTGCAATGGTACATTGATGATATACTGATTGCAACTTCCAGTAGTGTTTATGATCATTTTGATGCTATTGTAAACACTTTTCAGAAATTACAACACCAAAATTTTACCTTAAGTCTAAAAAAACACTGTTCTCTCAAACTTTCGTAAATTTTCTTAGATAAAAGTTACGAATAACTGAGATAAAACACTTATCTGATCGATTAGAAATCATTAGAAACGTTATTGGGCCTAAAATGCCCGTTTAAGCTTCTAAGTTTTCGTGCTGTATGGCCTTTTGCGATTTTTCAAAATGGCTTACCTGCCATGGCCGCTAAAATGAAGGAGACTACTAAACATAGTCTTTTATGTGTACCCTAATTCTTTTGAGAACATAAGATTGAATCTTACAATCCACTTTATTTATGTATTTGAGGTCGCTGATTGCGAATCTACTATTAGTTTTTCGAAATTCCAAGATGGCCGATGCAATATGGCGGATCAATAAATTGGATCCGCGTTCTTGAAATTTCAAAAAACTGATAGTAAATTCGTAATCATCGACCTCAATTTTTTTCTTATGGTAATGCTAGATAGTTGCAATGGTTCTGAAAAATTACATTCGTTAATAATGAATCGTTTAAAAATTATTTATCTTAAATTTAATTGATGATTGGTTCGCTTGAACTGAAAACTTGATAATAAGTTAAAGTCTTTGAAAAACCGCGGCTTTCCACTCATATACTAAGAGAAAATTGCTCAAAACAATAAGTAATTTACGCAAACATATAATTGTTAACATAAAGTAGAATTATTAAACGCTTGTATTTGATTTAAAAATAAATTTTAATCGTATTTTATAGGTAATTGGGAAGAAAATTTTCGAAGTTTAACGTGTTACAGATTGTATAAACGATTCCGAATAACAGTTACAAAAATGCCTTTTTTCTGATAAGAAATTCGTGCCAAACATCATCATTCGTCCTGGAATTGCTCATTTCACAAATTGCCCAGCCATTGTAAGCAATGTCGGACTTAACTCAGGTAATAAATTTATATTATTTCAGTGACAAGTTAGATAAATACAAATTTTGTATTTAATCTAAATTGGATTCAAAACCTTTTTTGATACTTACATGTATATATTTGGACATATTGGACTTTTGGAATTAAAAAAATCAACTTTTTTATTAAGTAATAAATGGTGAAAATGACTTTTAAAAAACACCTGTCACGAATATATTCAAAAATTTAATAAGCTTTAATATAAAAAGTTAACATCTTATACAAATTCTAAATTAATAATCTGCCCGCTGCGCGGGCACATTCTCGTCGAGCGCTACGCGCGCAGCTCGCTTCGCTCGCAAGTTTGAGCGCGCCTGTGGCGCGCGTATGTTGCATCTCGCGCTTCGCGCCCGATAATGTATTAACCTCGCGCTTCGCGCTCGGATATTTATACTTTGTGCCCGGAATGTT